>JAHDVE020001735.1:0-75645 GCA_022606495.2 Halesus radiatus | reverse complement strand
CGCATGTTTGGGGGCGGTGCCTGGAACGTTACGGTGAGATTCAAATGGTCTCACTGGACATTTCTAAGGCATTTGACCGGGTTTGGCACCGAGGACTTGCCAACAAACTGCCTTCTTACGTACGTGGATTGCCGACTTTTTGAGGGAGACATCGTTTCAGACGATTGCTGACCGTAATGTTTCTAAAAAGTAATATAATTTTATTACTTATGTTTAGTAATGGTTTACCACGAATAGAATATAAAATAATATACGGTAAACTCATCCTTGTTTTGACATTTGACATTCTAAACTCAAAACTGATTAAAGCCAACCGGCCATAGATTTGGATCATTTTGGTGGGCTTTGAAAAACTGAAACTTTTAAAATTATTTTAACTGTGAAAAGTAACTTAGAAAAAAGATGCAATACACTGGTATTTAAGTTTGAATGTCATTATTGATAAAAAATAATTCAAATTGTACTGGAGTTCCTTATTGGAAACATGGCAAACGGGAGTACTTCTCAAGGCATTTGAGGGAGACCTGTGCCTTCAAAGCTGGAAGCCATAAAGCTGGAAAGAAAATGAACTGCCGTGAAGATACGTCATAAATAATCACGTAAGAATGAATTTGATAAACATGGTGAATTGTTGGGTAATTAAATATATCATTTTTCTATATCAGTCCTATTCCTAAGTACTAGCTAATTTCTTTCAATCTATTCTATTATACCCAATAGTCTTCTCAGTATTAACAAGTAACAATCTCGTGACCGCACTCTTATTGACCAAACTTTACAACCAGATAAGAGCAAATAAGTGATGAAATTTCATTTGTCTTAATCGACTGTGATTCCAGGAGGGTTTATTGACATTAGTGGTCAATCTATTATTTGACTTTCTGTCCGCAGTCGTCTACGTGACTCCACGAATGTCGAAATAACCAAATAACTACAAGTAGGCAGCGATGGCTACCAGCAATACTGCCATGTCCCGACAACCGAACATCAATCTATCAAATTACCATCCGAATTGATCGTAGATATTCCATTTGGAGGCATCACGCTGATTAGATTCATATTTCAATTTATTTAACTGATAAAAAATGCCCGGGAATTTATTTAATCATTTCCTTTCATGGCATAATGTGAATAAGTTATGTTTTTGCAATGAATGTGTTAATAAGTATTTTCTATCTTTCGGGGTAATATTCATTCATGTTGTGCATTTACGGAGAAATGCGAATTCAAGAAAAGAAAAATAATTTTAGTCTGTTGTCAGAAAATCAAAGATAAAAATTTACACTTTGCGTTGCTTGACATCGTGGTTCTAAAAATCTGCGACCTTCATATATAATAGAAACAAAGAAAGATATGGCATGGAAGCGTTCCATATTGTCGCCGAGCTACCACCATACTGCACGGATTATCAAAGCGGCTTTGATAATAATAATAAATATTTATTCCCGTTTGTGGGGAGGTTAGCGCAATCCATACAGTCAATATTTTCAATCATAAAAATGAAATTAAAACATAAGGTGAATAATACATACAACAGAAAAAATAAGTATATAAAAATAAAGCCTTTGCTGAGCTCTGGCACTTAAATTGTGGCAGGCCAATATCTTTCTCCAGTATGTGTCAATGCTGGAGGCTGGACTGAGGCGGCTTCTGTGATTAGGACATTCCCGGAGCTGTTTATCCTTTCCCTCATTCCTGCCATTCTGGATCGTATAAGGCTATTCAGTGAAAGATTTTCGTTTTATGTCTAGGTAGAAACAAAGGCAGTGCACCGCCGTGCGACGCGATTTGCAGTAACTTGGTTGACCGATGTTGGCAACACTTTTGTGTGCGCGGCTTCATACTGATAATGGTTCATGACATCTCCCTTCATACTATTATGTTTGGGGCTCCCAAACATTTCTCTATATAATACTTATCCTACTAACACCACCAAAAACCAATAAGGAACTCCAGTCCAATTTATGAATATTTTTTTATTAATAAAATAACGTTGAAACTTAAATACCAATATATTTAGTTTTTTTTTCTAAAATTACTTACATTGTAATGGGTTTATTCATATTACTACATTAATTAAAATATCTTTTCCCTCAGAAGGAAGCAGGTCCATAAAATAGCACCTTCTTGAAAGAATATTTTTAAGATGTAGAGCCTTCACATCGCTGAAAACCTTCAAATAAAGCCAATACGGAACTCCAGTACAATTTTTTTATTCAATAATAACGTTCAAACTTAAATACCTGTATATTTAGTTTTTTTTCCAAAGGTAGTTTTCATGGTTAAAATAATTTTCAAAGTTTGAATTTTTCAAAGCCCGCCAAAATTCTCCAGATCTACGGCCGGTCGGTTTTGATCAGTTTTAAGGTTAGAATGTCAAATGTCAAAACATGGATGAGCTTTACTCTACATAATTTCATATTCTATTCGTGGTAAACCATAACTGAACATAAGTAATAAAATTATGTACCTTTTTGGAAACTTTAACTCAAAGAATAATAACAGTATTGAGCATTAACATTATCATAATATCCTTATTGATAATTGGGTTGCTCATGAATACTCTAATTCTTTTATTAGTAATATTTTCTTATATTGAACAACAATTATAGAGCTTAAAATCATCCAAATTAAGTTCAAATATAAAACAAAATTGAAAAATAAAAATGTCCATACTAATCTAAAAACAGGATACGCACGTGACGTCAGATGTTCCAAATGCAATGGTACCAACATAAAAAGGTGTTTTGAGGAGATGAATTTTTATGTACTTTTGAATAATGATTTATAAATTCTATGTATAATTATAGATAAAAAAGTTATATATTCAGAATCGGCGTTTGATCTGATCTGTATGAAGATATATTTGTAAAGCTATTATATTTTTCACTGGAGTTCCTTATTTTTAATAATAATAATAAGGATGCCACAGACACACCAACTCCGGACATTGAGACTATTGTATGAACCTCGTAAAGAAAGAGTCGGGAGAATAGATGAGAAGCGAGTGGACGGAAGAAGTCATTTGGAAGAAGCCGAGACATGTCTTTTGGGGACGCCCCTGAAAGGCGTGACACTGTGAAGTGAGAAAAACACTGCTGTGTCCCATGCCTGAAATGCCATGAAATGGCACGATGATTAGTTAGCTATAGAAATAAACTTGAAATGTTTCAATTTGAAAAATGTTTAAAAACCACCTAACACGTCCACTATTTACATTTACGAGTTCCTAAAATAATGACGACCAGAATGAAATTACAGAATTGAATGATGCCTAGCGTTCACTCGCTGTAAAAACCACCTAACACGTCCATTATTTACATTTACGAGTTCCTAAAATAATGACGACCAGAATGAAATTACAGAATTGAATGATGCCTAGCGTTCACACGCTGTAAAAACCACCTAACACGTCCACTATTTACATTTACGAGTTCCTAAAATAATGACGACCAGAATGAAATTACAGAATTGAATGATGCCTAGCGTTCACCCGCTGTAAAAACCACCTAACACGTCCACTATTTACATTTACGAGTTCCTAAAATAATGACGACCAGAATGAAATTACAGAATTGAATGATGCCTAGCATTCACCCGCTGTAAAAACCACCTAACACGTCCACTATTTACATTTACGAGTTCCTAAAATAATGACGACCAGAATGAAATTACAGAATTGAATGATGCCTAGCGTTCACCCGCTGTAAAAACCACCTAACACGTCCACTATTTACATTTACGAGTTCCTAAAATAATGACGACCAGAATGAAATTACAGAATTGAATGATGCCTAGCGTTCACCCGCTGTAAACAACCTCAGTAAAATAATATGTTGCGGTTACAGTTAACCGAATCAACCCGGAGGAAGTTTAACTTGTTATCTGTTGGATTCATTCTCAAACCTGTACAAGTACCGAGTACCGGGGAAATATGAAATGAGCCGGAGAAACAAGCATCTATTGGTCGCCTAAAGCCTAAAGGAACATGGCCAACTCTTAACTACCGCTTATCAATGAATGCCTCGCAAATTTTATAATTTATGGGCTTTTACATATTTTGTTATAAAAATTCAAATTACAATAGTGACACAGGTGCAAAATACATCACAGTAGGTATATAGGTAAAACAGATAGTCTTCACGAAATACAACTAAATATTTAATTGGTCTCACGAACAAATTCAGCAATAACATCGTGTACGCATGTTATCAAAGCTTCTAACTCATATTAATCATAGAACATTTTTGCTTTAAATACACTCATAATTTAATACCATATCGGGACCTGTATGGAAAATATTTGTTTTACACGATAATTATTTTCATGCCTACGATTTCATACAGATTTGCAGGCATAAGTTGTCAATGAATGGCAACACCTTTAAGATAACCATAATGAAAGAATCCGTTACGAAATGTTAAAAAATATTAAAAATATATACCTTCGCGACATTCACAATAGCGAGCATACCGGTAATCTTTAAAAAATATATTATTAGTATGGTTCAAAATAAACACGCAACATTTCCACATAATATGTTAAATAATAGTTACGTAAAACAATGACGACTGAAAAAATATTTCCCGCCAAACCAGACGAAAATCGGTATCAAATTAGAACGACTCCAATTTTCCATACAGAATTTATTGTGGATAGGCCTGTTTGGAATCTGTTTGAAAAAAGTTTCCAGTATAACGCCCATTAGATTGACATTGAAAACTATGGTACCTGTACATGAGCTGGCATCTAGGCTCAATTTTAACACATTCATTTGTTTTCTAAAGCTCGATAGCTCATGATGGAAAAGACATTACCGGCTGAAAATAGTAGGCTTGACTACTGTGTGTATATTCACCGTTTTGTGAAGGTTCACCAAGCGCACTTGAGGTGAACCTTCACAAAACTGCGCTATAGAAATTAACTCTTATTATTATTATTATCATGTTCAGAAAATTGAGTAGTATGTGTATATTCACCATTCATGTGTATATTCATGTTCAGAAAATTGACTAGTATGTGTATATTCACCATTCATTTGTATATTCATGTTCAGAAAACAGTTTTCAGCTTTATAATTAAACTAGCCGAAGTACCCAGCGTTGCTCGGGGCTATGAATGGTATGGAGTAAAGTTTTGAAATTGTGATGTGTTTTCCCTACCCCTACCTAGTAATTTTCCTCTTATTTTGAACTTCAAGTGTACAAAATTTCATCAAGAACTACCAAAAATCGGCTTTACGGGGTGGAAAGGGGTATGGGATGATTTTTCAAAATGTCATGTAATCGTACACAGTGACCTTCCTCTTTTTTTTAAGGTCAAGTGTGCAAAATTTTATCACGTTCGGAATAAAACTGTAGATACAAAACAAACAAACACCGACCGGGACACTTATTTGTATATACAGATAGATGATACATAGAAGACAGATTACAAAAATGATTGAAATTAAATTATGATGGATTAAATCATTTTCACCTATTGAATGTTCTTTGTATTTTTTCACTCCCTTTGTCCAAGTTTGGCAACGTTCGCAATTCAAAGCCAATTATACAATATGCTAAATTGGGGTATTACAGGTAGATTGCTCATTTAAAAATTGATAATCCTTCATGTGCCATGCCATTTTTTACTTCTCACACAAGTGCCATTATACTACCGAACTGTAAAAATTGTACTAAAACATAAAGAAAAATATATTTCTACCATAACTTGACTAATGAGGGTTTTAAATTATTAAGAATAAATTGCATTCCGAAAACATCGCCCTATCATCAAATCGTACAAGGAAGACTTTTTATTGTACCTAATGAATATGTCACTGTAAAAACTTACCACAAAATAAAGCAATAATACCAGCATCAAAAATAATCCCTCAAAAGTGGGATATTGCTTTACAATATTGACAACCGACTATGAACCCTCCTGAAACCTTTTTATCTGTTTGTTAAAATGAATCTTGTACAACGCATTAGAGTTCAATTTAGGTTTTGATTTATATTGTCCTTAAGACGTTGTTCAATGACTTTGAGTTCGGATATACTGAAGATACGTTTCTTTGCTGGTAAGATATGATTTGAGGTTATGAGGAAAGAAATGGTGCAAATAAATTATTATAGTCGATTATTTCCTGTCCGGTGAACATAACACTCGAAGGGAATCACATTAGATTTACTATTGAGTGTCTTCTCACACTTATTTGTTTGCACGTAAGCAGGATCTTATGTAGGAAATATCCATTGATAAAATGGAAGATAATTTAAGGATACCACAAATGATTTATCAGTAAACTTTATACGGGTAGTTGGAAAAATGAATGAGGTTTCAAAAGACAAAAATCCTCAAACCGTAATCTTTCAATTCTATGAAATACATTCCAAAATGTCTGAAAATATGTGCAGTTTGAAAACCAGAGAAAGCGATTTTGAAGGTTTTACCTAAAATTCTAATACGCATTTCATACAGAATTTAAATCGTTTCAGTTTGATTACTGTATTTTAAGACTTTATAGATTTTTGTAATTACCCCTATAGAATTTATAAATAAATCATTCGTAGTGTTTCTTGAATTAGCAACCTGCAAAGTGTGTATATTTGGGTGCTGACTTCGCGTTTTTAGATTTACATAATGGGAATGTTGAAAGCTTAATATTATTTGTAGTACCTACCCATGCAGCTCAATAACTCTATTGCTCGTTTCATCTAGGATCTAGAATTACTTTAAGGTAACAATTTAACCTACTCCACAAACTTAGCAGCCACTGACGGTATCCCCCTCCTTATCGGAGACAGGATTTAGATCTCCTAATCTCCCATTTGATTCTTGTCCTTAAATGACCTTATAATGTCTCTTTCGGGGGGCTTTTACCAAAAAAACCGGAAACGCCCAACCTAATAACTCCAAGGTAGTACCTTCTCATGAAAGTGCCGCTCTTCCTGTGGACTATCTACCATTTGCTTTCTTGGATTGGGCAGGAGAATCTACTAAAGAATAAATTGTTACTGCCATCAGCGATGAAATTGACAATAAAATTGTTGAACATCACATTTTCAATCTTCATTAGTATGAGGAGCGTTTTCACAAAGAGAAATTTCTGCCCAAACAGTTTTTAATAAGATTTTTTTTATTTTTTTATTCTTAATGTAGCTGTCTTTGAAATGGGAAATTCAGATTCTCACAAATCAAGATATTACCCTTCATAATACGTACTAGAAAATGTTACATTTTCTACCTGGTGTAAATGTTTAAAAAGTGAAATAGCTAGGTAGGTTTTTATATAATTTAAAAGAGCAAAATTTATCTTATTTCAATGTATCTGAGTAGGCCTTAGTTATATGCCAATAGTCCCTTTTTCTTTTTCCCTATTAAAATTTACCTATCAACAAAAACCTTCCATTAGGCATTATTTTTTTTTAAATTTTTATGTAAAGATATTTTTTAAATATTTTTTAGATATTTGTAAGTAGGTACTTTGAAAAATAAAGCAAGCTAAATATATTTTTTAATAATTTTATTGTAGAACTTTATTTAAACTTTTTTTTTCAAATAGATACTTATTTTTTGTCAAACTTCGCAATTATCGACTTATTTGTTTTTTCTTTTTTTAATAAATATGGCTTTTAACAAAAGAGTTAAGTTTTCTGATTATTTGCGGTTCATCGAATGTGCAATTCGCTTAAAACAGTCCTACGAAAAATAAAGTTTTTGTAGATATTTCTGTTCTTGAAACCTCTCCAGATTTATTTATTTTTTATTTTATATGAATACCCCACAAGAGTCCCAAACTGCTCCCAACCGTCTGGAGCCAGTGAGACTATGGCATTCCCAATTGGGGAATGTTGTGAGGCTGAAGTTATTGGTGAGGGGAAGGAGAAGGGGGAGAGGAAGGTGGGGAAAAGGGGAAATATCTGGCTATTCAGATCTATTCACCAAACACGGCTAAAAGCCATTTCAAGCAACGTTTCAATTCTGAATGGTGGTCTTTCACCAGGGCGATACTGAGACTATCTTCCACTCTGAAACGTGCCCAAATATACTATATATTATTCTTAAATGAATTAATTGTGAAACAACACAAATTAATTAAATAAAAATTACTCGCGTACGCCGGGATTTGAACCCGCGACCTTCGGATTCGTAGTCGAGAGCCTTACCCCTCGACCATGGAGGCCGTCATTTGGTCTAAACATTTCATAAAAATATATAAACTTATTCGTTATTTATAGGAATAACAGAACCTGCCCTAAACCTTATCGACGTTTAATATCTAAGAAGGTCGAGAATGATACTTCATTTTGTTTTCATTTCAGATTCTGCAAAGAACTGAACGACGCGAAGTTGAAATCACTTTAACAGAATGCATTATAAAGTGACCCCATATTAATGACTTCAAATCCCACAGAAATACTCCGAAAAAACCCCGAGGAAGGCCGGGTACACATCAGCTAGTAGTAAATATCTTTTAAAATATGACGGAAAAATATCAATTCGTAGTTTATTTATTTTGAAAAAAAAAACTTGAACTCTTTGTACGAACTATTAATCGATGTAATTTTTTTTTCTTCATTTATTGGTTTCTCATACTCGTAGATCTTTGCACCTAGTAAATAAAATTGCTAGTTTACTTTACTGCCCAGATGAAACATTGACCTGTGCAAGTCGAACACGCAAACCCACCGAATCATAATAGAATGCGTTGACCGTTACACATACGAGTACGTCATTTGTACATGTCACGTGCCTATCGTTCAGCGGAAATATCATTATTTTTATAAACAATAATTATTAATCTAAAACACTCATCCAAATTGAAAAAACCTTCCGAGCAAAGATAAATGTCGCCGGCAGGACTCGAACCCGCACCCTTCTAATGTCCGGTCAGATGCTCTACCGTTGAGCTACGTCGGCTTATCGCAAACCCGCCAAGTTAATCAATATATACTAGTGTTCCATTCAATAATTACTGTTTTTATTATATTTTCACCTGTAAACAACCAACTTTATTAGTATGAGAGAGGCTTGTAACGGCTAAATCCCTCAAATAGATGGCGTCGAGACAAATTTGTCTACATTTTATTGGTGAAAATTGCTTTGACTTGTCAAATATTTATTAATTGATAAACTAAAGTTCTTAAAAACTTAAGACAAGATTTTTGTGCATAGCGCAAAGGGTAACAATTATTATTTTTATAAACAATAATTATTAATCTAAAACACTCATCCAAATTGAAAAAACCTTCCGAGCAAAGATAAATGTCGCCGGCAGGACTCGAACCCGCACCCTTCTAATATCCGGTCAGATGCTCTACCGTTGAGCTCGTCGGCTTATCGCAAACCCGCCAAGTTAATCAATATATACTAGTGTTCCATTCAATAATTACTGTTTTTATTATATTTGAGGGATTTAGCCGTTACAAGCCTCTCTCATTCTAATAAAGTTGGTTAGTTTACAGGTGAAAATATAATAAAAACAGTAATTATTAAATGGAACACTAGTAATAACGGATAAGCCAACGTTTGCGATTTGCTCGGAAGGTTTTTTCAATTTGGATGAGTGTGTAGATTAGATTATAATGTTTGTTTATAAAAATTACCCTTTGCGCTATGCACAAAAATCTTGTCTTAAGTTTTTAAGAACTTTAGTTTATCAATTAAGAAATATCATTATGTTCAAATATTTTAATTTTCATATTAAATCTCTGAAGGTTTTTCTATGATTACGTGTTGGTATGTATGTCTAACACATTACACGTAGGTATATATTTAATTGGATTTATTCTTAACCACAAGAGATTACTTGAAAAAAATACCAATTTGTTTGTTCAAAGCCTAAAATTATGATTCGTTTGAAGGCAAAACACATATTTGTAAATTTCCTTGTAGAAACCGTGCATGTTGGTAAGAATACAAATATAGTTACAGGCTGCCTTATTAATCGAAAATACTAACCTTATTACTATTGTGATTTCATAAAAAAAATTGATCAAAAACACATTATTACGCGTCTGTGTCGTGAAACCTTTATTCACTCATATTAGTATTTTTTATGATTTTTTTTGCAAACAAATTTGTATAAATTAAATATTACATATTTAATACAGTGCAGAGTACATGTTAAGAAATCAGCCGTTCTATAAATATTGACATTGAAAGAAAACACGAGGTTTGTGGAGATAACAGACACGGGGAAGAAATAAAAACTAATTGTAATAACAATAAACAATTGTTTCAGTTGTTTGGGGTTATATTTCTATTCAGCTCAAATTCATGACTATTTTCTATATTGTTTTAGATTTGAAGGAAGATTGTTATAGTAGGTTATTTCCAAATAGAGGTAAGTACTTTGAGTAGCTTACGGCCGTTCTTCCCAACCCTACTGAGTAACTGTTGAGCCGAAATTTATCCTCAACACTATTCAAATGCACAAATTCGCTCTTCCCAACGAAATTCTCGATCAATTTAGGATACCGATTTTTGTGGATTAAGTTCCTCTCAACAAAAGACTAGTTATAAAAAGTATCAACAGGGTGAACAAACGTCACTGAAACGTAAAATGAACCCAACTCATTTTACTAAATATAAGCTACGTTTTGTCTTGTTTTTTCACTCATCGAGAAACGTCAAATGTTAATGAACGAAACGAACAATGTGCTTCGCGGCATTGTCAAAATTCAAGCTAATACTTTATTTTCAACATATTTTTAACACACACACGTTTGTGAAGTATAAAATGTTGATTAATTTATTAGTTTTTATAACAAATGATATGTATTCACAATGAATACAATATTAACTCATCTATGTTAATTTTAAAATGAAAGTTTTTACTTTGATGTCACATTATTGTCTTAAAAGTGGGGAGGCTACTATTTTATCGTTTATGAAAGTGGGCGGACACTGTTTTATAGTGGGCGGAAACTTCCATAGACAATTTAGGATAAAAATTCTTGGAAACGGGCAAACAGATCGATAACTTTAAAAAAAACAGTTGGGTGATCGGTGACTCAGATTGGTCATTCGAAAAGTTGCGAAGGACGGCCGTAAGTGTTCAATTTTGGGATTTTAATGTTATTTTGATATCTTGCGAACAAAATAGATTGTAAGTAGGTGTGTTTTTCAGTAAAAATTTGTATAATAGAACATTTTGTATCTATTGTCGGTACATTGGATATTGTCAAGGGGGTTCGAATTGAAAATATTGATGGTATTTTGTGGTTTACATTAGATGTCCACAAATACATGTTTTCATTTTTAAATGTTGATTTATATGTAACCCAAGGCATTTAAAATCCATTCAAAAGTTCCCTTTACTCAACGCTTATCTGAATGCTAATAAAGTTATGATTTGGTATTACCCTTGGGTTAAGTATGCGGTATCCACAACATGTCAGCTTTATCTGTTAATGCAGAATTGTATTATCTACACGTTTATTATTATATCTTTATCCATACATATCGTGTTAATTATTATTTGTTACATCACCTCTGGAAATATTTTTCAAATTGTGGACTAAGGTCAAATTTCGGTCACTCATAAACGCAAACTGCAATAACTACTTTTAACAAAAAGTGTAAAACACCTGCTTCATAATGCACAGAGGAAAAGAGGTACTGGATACTGGCAAAAGTATTGCAAGACTGAGGAATCTACGAGAGTAATTCCTCATATAACCAAATCGATATTCGGGGCTGCATTGCCAATCATTAAGGTGTTAATAATATTGTTCAATTTCTGATACGAGAATATCAAACCGTTCTAAAGGCCAATTAGTGGGTGCCTAGATATACAAACAAGTATGGCTTAAAGTGTTTGATTTACTCCATAATTTATTCGCCATTACAGACAATTGAGCACATTATCGGCACATTAAAGTAACTATTCTCCATTGCGAGCACATTCACGGTTATAACAATACGAATCGTGTTTGCTCTCCGTAAGTATAAACCCCACCACTAATATGACGTCAAACAAGCAAGACATCTGGTAATATTACGCCACCGAGTAAATAATAAAAAACAACCGTATTGACCGAAGATAATACCGTAAGTAATATGAAAAAGGTTTTTCTAGAAAGGATTCGCAGCTAAGTTACAAATTGGATCTGAGCCGTAAGTGAGAAAATCGATTTCCTCTATTTGTTTCTCATACTTCTTTATTGCTGGATTGACAGGTAGATAACAATAAACAGAACAGTAGAAGGCTTTCATAAAAAAGGCCGAAGATCCCCTATAGCACTTCTTAAACATTTTTGTATTTGGCAAGTTTTTTTTTACTTAAAAACTTCGCATAACTTTCCACGAAAAACATATGGGTCAATATTTGTGGATTGATCAGACCATAGGTAAGTGATGGGTGATTTTTTTTTAATAGAAATTTAATGGATATTCATATTATAGTGCTAAACATAGGTTCACTTATTTACAACTCAGATTATTTTGGTTTCACAGAACCTACGTGTGGAAACTAAGCATTGGTCGACAGAAAAGGCATTAAAAAAAAACTATTTAACATTGTACCTATTCGAAAACTATTTAAACAAAACCAGAGATTCTCAAAAAAGATTATATTTATAATATTCTTAACGGGTGTCAAAAAATACCGCTAAAGGGTACATTCTCCACTAGTTTGCTTGTTTCAAAATTTGAAAAACCCTTGGCTTTAATTTAAATATTTTCGAAAAATACGCTTTTAGCACTTAATGCTCTTAAATATTGAGATGAATTATTTGTTGGTAGGTGTACATATGGAATATAAATCGTTATTTTATGTTTAAAACTTAAGTCCTTCAAGTAACTTATAAAAATACTGTATATGTTAGTTTTACAATAACATGTAGAATTTTTATAAGTTTCTTGGAGGACTTGAGCTTTAAATTACCTCCCTTAATTTCAATAAAAATTATTACACTTCTACTTTTGTATTCTTTACCACTGACAGCACGAGCAATAATAATTAACAGGTATTTACAATATTAAAAATAGGTATGTTAGTTGTAAGACTCTAGTTTTAAGCCATAGTTGTAAGTCATCTTGCAGTATTATGTATAAAATATGCACTTGTTCATAGATATGTATTAGTCATAAATATGTACTAGGTTTATATACTCGTATGTGTTCGGTTTATATTCTAGTTATACCTACTTAAGTCTAAATTGTAAGTCACTAGCTATAAGCCATAGATGTAAGTCACCAATTATAAGTCTCAGTAGTTAATCCCTAGCCAAAAGTCTTAATTGTAAGCCATTAGTAATACATTTTAGCTGTAAGGTATTGGTTGTACGTTATGAGACATGCTATTTAATTAATTGTAAAGCGCCCTTGAGGTGATTTTCCCACGAAAACGGCGCTGTAGAACTAACCCAATTCTTTTTATTATTATACGTACAGTAACAATTTATTCCATTTTGTTTATTTACTAATTTAATTTTTGATACATACATTTACACAAACAAGGCACAAATGTTATAAACATTTTAATATTCCGTATGTTCATCCGCCAGCGAACCATTCGTTTCAATAAAGTTTTTCTTTTATAAAATATGAAAAAAAGAAAAAAAATCTAATTATTTTGTTGTCTCTATTTTATTTATTAAAAAAAAAAAAAATCACACGCATGATTTTTTTAACTTCCTATTGATCTACTCTCTATAAGTTGAGCTCCAGTAGCTCGTGGTTATGGGAGGAGTATTTACGTACGTAATGATAAAATAATAAAAACAATTCAATATGCAAACAGTATTAAAATCTTATTAAATAACTACAAACTTAAGTGAACAGAACAATTTTACAATAATAATAAAAAATAACCAAATCGTAATTTATATATTTTTAATACAGATTTATATACAAAGGAAGTTTAACGAAAGGTCAGCCAACAAGGTTTTTTGTTCTACCAGTTGTTAAGTACAGATGTTTTATGATATTTATTATATGCTAGATAGTATACATTAAGGGTACAATATATCATTATCCAAGTTCAGGGATAATTAAATTAGCATCTGTGAGTGCGTATTCCATTTCGTTTAGCCTTAATTTGAATATTTGATACAATTTGATAATGTGTTTGAGATAATAACGCAAAATGAAACAACTTTGTTACCTAACAAAATATAAATTATAAAGTGGTGGTACATTTTTTCCCCTTTTTGTGGGTACCCTGAGACAGGGACTGCAACCCTTAAATCACAACATAAATAAAAAAAAATAATAATGAAGGTAAATGAAAACGTTTCGCTGGGAAATATTTTTTCTCAAAACCATAAAAACTTTAATGTCTTCCAAAATTGATATAACGTAATAAAAATATTAAAATCATTCCCTTTTCTGTTAGAAGAGATTGGATGATATGGTCGTGCCTGTTGGAGGGAGACGGAATGACCTTCTAAATCGCCCATTTCCTTCTCTTCTTCTTCCAATAGCAATATCACTGCTTCCAACCATATAATTTAATCACATTACATACACGTTTTCACGGCAGTAATTTAATATAAATGTTTTGTTTTCGATATCTCATCATAAAGCTGAGGCTACACTCCCCTGAATTAAAAAAAAATAAGCTCTGGCATTTTATCAAAACGTTATTTCTTGCTATATATCTTTGGAAATGGAGGCTTACAGTAAGAATGTTTTGTCGATGTTAAAAATGATTAATTTGTTTATTAAATAATATCTATGCGGGGTTAAAATGACGTTTTTATCTAGTCTCCCAAATAAAAATAATGTTCATGTTTTCATTAATGTATTTAGTTGATTGATTTACTTGACATTGAACGCTTAAGAAGGGCGACTAGAAAACATACCACCACATAATGGGTCGAATTTTCTATGTGCAAAAACGCACGGTCCGTTTGATAAATGCCATTATCTTAACAAACGGATTGCAATCTTTAGAGCACATGCGTCAGAATTCTGTCCTTGATCTACCGGTATTTCAAAGGAAGATGCCCTGAGGAAGTAGTGTCATTGATCTCTTAGGCACCGGTTCGTAGTCGGGAATTGACTGATCAGTGATTTGGCATTTAGTTTGTATCTCACCTAGACGTCGTGAGTTCAATTCTTCACCTGGCGAAGTCCTCCATTACGACACAAGCAACATCTTCCGCTTACTGTGATGGTAGTAGGTTTAAAATATTGTCAGGTTATTCGTAACCAGGGAATATTTCTCTTTGTTTAAAAAAAAAACACGCTAAACGCGCGCTCAGCATTTTGTACACGGTTAACATTTGTCACTTGAGAACAGGTCGTTTCTACGTTTGTTTCTACGGCATTTGTGTTTCCTCCCTCCCGCAATATGGTTCACTCATTTCTCTCCTCTAAAAGACCCTCCACATATCATTTTCAAAGCTGACATAGGCCGTAAAGGAATTTATTTCCCACAGGGCCCCCTGTGAGAAATAAATTCCTTTAGAGAGATGGAAAGACTGATAGGGATATTGAAAGAAGGATGAATGCAGGAAACTCCATTAACGGAGGATTGAAAGCGGTTGGAGCAAACAAAAAGTTGTCCAAAGAAGCGAAGCTAGCAGTCCACAATGGAGTGCTGATACCAACCTTGATGTATGGCAGTGAGGCATGGAACTGGCAGAGGAAGGGTGAAAGTAGACTGAATGCTGTAGAAATGAGATCTCTGAGACGAATGTGTGGTAAAATCATGTATGATCGTGTGAAAAATATTGAGATTTGTAAATAATGCAAGGCTGATGTAAGCGTAGTGAGCAAGATTAATAAAGGGACGCTTATACGGTTTGGGCATGTTGAGCGAATGAACGAAGAGAGGAGCGTAAGGAGAATATATGACGCGAATGTGAATGGAAGAAGAAGCCGGGGACGCCCGAGGAAGACAGCACAATCAGGTGCATCAAATACTCGAGTCGGGTCATGTCAGAGGTCGGAACAACAGAAGAGAATGCACGAGGCGTCGTATGAATGTGAACGAAGCAAGAAGTGTATGCCAAGATCGAGTTGTTTGGCGGTCCGTCCTCTCTGCCTACCCGTGCAGGGAAACGGCGTGATGGTTAGTTAGTTAGTTAGTTAGTCCCCCTGTGTGGGGTTAGTGTAATAAAAATGTTTTTTATATATGCAGGGTTCTGGATCCAGAATTCTGCCCGTGCCACTAACCTTTCCACCACAATAGAAGAATAAGAAGAAGGTAATTTAATTTATTTATTTGTAATATTAATTTTGGACTGTGCGGTTCCGCCTTTACAGCAATCACACCATAATGCACATTACCCCTCGGAATCACGTTGGCTTGTATTTAATCAGATCGAACTGGATCGTGGAAGGTTTACGTTTATGACCGGCCGGGCTCGATCCCCGCCAGACTCAAAGCTCAATTTGCCTAATGTCCGCCGTTTACTTTTTTGTTGATGTCCGATTAGCCAAATGACCGGCCTGCCTCGGTCCCGACTCGGTAAGTCCATTCTCTTAGCACCGCATTAACTCCAGATGATGAGAGATTATTGAGGAGTGATGCTGCGGTACTTGGTGCATGGTTCTCGGTAAATTGCTCAGGTAAAGCCTGAGGGAGATAGTACCTAATAAGTACTGACGATTATGTATGTTGCGCTGCTTATTATCATGCAGTTTGATTTTCAGTTATTGAATTAGGTTTTAGACATAACATAGTATAAAGAATACACACTAGAAGTAGACTTGATCCCTTGAGATGATGTTAGTCACTAAACGGCGCTATTAATATGTTATTAACTCTTTGTTGCGCCCTCTTCGGGCTGCATCCATGATTTTTGTCGTGTGTTCATAAATCTGAGTGAAACGTAACACAATAGTATGTTATTTTTTTTAGTACTCAATTTTAAACGCATTTTTTCCCTCATAGCATCAACCAGGACATATCAAACACATATACATAATTTTTTACTCTCTAATATTTGTTTTTCTCATCTCTTCAGAAGTACATTCATAATTTTTTTTGTTTCTGTACTATTCTTCACATCTGTTTATATTTAATTTATGTACTTTTTTCTAGATATACTATATTACCATACTATATCAATACTATCTATATTCTCTCCTATTTGTGTATAATGGCACTTAATATGAACTAAAGTTGTCAATTTGAGTGTCCTAAAAGGGGATTTGTTACCAGTTGGGCAGTCAAAGCTTTCTTATATTTTATTTTTTAATAATGTATAATGTATTTATTTCAAATAAAATAAAATTATCAATTTTATTAGAAACGCCTTTCATGTAGATTTTAATGAAAGACGGTGTACTTTTGACTTAGTACATTTTGGTTCTAGCCTCTAGAGAGTCAATAAAAATAAAGAAAATACTGTCTTTTTTATTCTAGTCTAGAAATTTTAAGGCCCGAATGTCAGACTTTTGGATCACGATTCACACCCACATCGCATTTCTGGTGATCTAAAACCACCGTGTGTTTATGTGGGATATTGCTGTGTTAAATAAATACATTGATAAGTATACAACTGAGCTACACCCCACAAATATTATGTTTTTTTGTTTTAAGGCAAAACAAAATCTTGTTTTAATGTGATTATTACAAACACAGTGCGTGGATAAGTTTGTTTACCTACTTAAGAAGTTCGTGAAATATGGACGGGAGGTGACTCAATTATTAAAGGACTGTGTGCTGTAGTTGCTAGTAAAACGTTTTTTTTTATATCAACGTATTATATACCATAAACAATAATTGCATGTCACAATTAACTACAATCAAAAGAATATAGCACAAGTAATTTAAAAAGGTAACTATTTAAATGTAGCATTACATCAGAGAGTATATAGTAGTAAAGAATAAAAGTTCATGAAGGATATAAAAGTAAAATACATGCGTACATATAAAAGATATAGTAAACTTAAGTTATATTAATATTGATTGAAAAGATATGATAGTATAGCCTTCTTGTACTTACCTTCCCTGCAGTTAAATAGATCCGCTACATCTGCGTATCTATCACTTCTAATCTAGGTACAAGCGAGTGTTTGTAATGCTCAGTTTTGGTGTTGTTACATTTAAACAGAATTTTTGAATGAGTTGCTCTGATAGGTATGTGAAATTGAATGAGGTTAATGAGGTTAAAATGAGGTAGTAAAGCTGGAACATGGAATCCATGAGGCGTAAATGCAATTAATTAAAACCGGATTATAATTGAGGATATCAGAATATAATTCAAGGATAATTTAAAGGAAATGCATACTCAACACGTCTACTTTATTATAATTGAAAGCACTTTCATTTTTCATTTCGAGCTTTTGGCATCGGTACTTTACAAGCATCGCAATTTCGTTATGTCTGTTCATTTAATAGCATTATTATCCAACAAATTACTGACGAATTATATTTAAAGTCAATAATACGATAATATTGAGATTTTATTTTGTTATTTTTAAAGAATGTCATTTGATGTAAGATAGCTGTCATCCAGGAGAACTGGAACCGCAATTAAGTAAAAAGTCTTTAAGCCCGAGGATAAGGACAACGTCTTATTCTTTAAAAGAACCGGAATCGGGTTCCAGATTAAGTTAGAAATGCTTTGATTGTTTAGACGCATCAAAGTGCATAATATAAATCGAAAGTGGATAGAAGAAACAGTTGGAAACGTCCATAAAGATTCGACATATACGACTAGTATTAACGAGACTATATTGTGTTTGGAACGAAGGGGGAGAGTGTTCAAATGATCAGTTATAATATTATATTTATCCCTATTATCTACCCCTACGATAAATGGCATAATGGTTGGTTAGTTAGTTCATCCCAGAATCACCCCTTAGAATAAAAACGTAGCTACCTATACTTTGACAATTTATACCGATAGGGAAGTTTTTTCCTGTTTTTGCAGACAGGCGGCGGCACAGATGTAGAACATCGTCCAGCAGAACCTTACTTCGAGCGCTTCTGTAATATTATATTTTTTAGCAGCAACCCGATTAACCTCACACCTACGTGCATATTCCAACAAGTCTTTTATAGTTCAGTGATTGCGATGATGTGCGGGCAGTCTTAATCTTAGCGCCCGAGTATTGTGCGGTTTGATGCAAATTGTATTGACAAACCAAATCAATGGTATAAACCTTTCAGTAATGCTTCTGCAATCTTCTTCAACGGATGTGGTCAACTGGCAAGGGGTGAACAGTGCACACTGCATAGTGCACAGTGCACACCTGCCTCGGTACCTGCCTCTACCCGCAAGAATTAATAATCTATCACTTCAGCGGCGTGCGTTGAATGAACAACCAAGGTATTTATAAATCGAAGGCTTAAATCCAAGACATCGTATCTCCACTTTTGGTGGTAGTGGGTTACTTAGTCAATTATACTGAGCTAAATAGAATCCAAATTTACGATTAAATCTATCTGTAACTCACAGCGGTTCAAAGATATTTATTTTATTTTTTATTAGGTAGTATTAGTTTGTTACATATTCTACTGATTTGTGAAATATGAAATTTATTGCAATACATATTCTTCTCTAAGCTTCGTAAATATAAAAACCGTATAGTGAAAACAAATAAAAAATGTTACAACTCAGAAAAGTTAAGTATACAGAAAGATGAATTTAAAAATTACAAAAGTACATAAATATTTATTAGTATTTTACAGATATAGGGAAAACAAAAATAAAGAAGATAAATAAAATAAAAAAGGTTTGAACTAAGGAAAGATAAGTATACAGAAACATGAAATGTATAATAATAATGTCAAGTATTTTACAGATACGGGTTAGTAAAAGGTGGTAAAAGAAACCGAATGTGCATAGATATATATCGTCGGTACATGAGACAAAATGTATAAATACAAGATAAAATAATATATTTCTTCAAATGATGTAAAATAACTTTGTGGAGTGATTTATTAAATAAATAATAATTACTTAGTTTAAAATCTCTGTATTTAAAATGTAAATATCTACATGTTTCAGGAGCACAGCTCCCCTCTTCAGGATAAACAATTTACCAACTAAAAATAACAACAAGTATAGACAAATAACTGGAACAAAATAAAAACACAAACAAAAATTTAAAATAAGTGATGAAAGTAGGTTAGTAATTAAATAAAAATGTTAAAATAATTTATATTTAAAAAAATATATATGTATAAAATATTAATTTAAAAAAATTGTATTAAAATTTTTTAATATAATTTATTTTTTATTATTAATATCAAAAAAATAAAGAAAATAGCAAGGTATAAAAAATAAAATAGTGAAAGTAATTATTATTAAAATGTAGTTATTAATGACAAAACCAATTTTAAGAAATAATTATTTGTAAAAAATAATTAATTATTAATAATATTTATTGAACTCTTAACACTTTTCTATTTTCTAAAATTTCCACTTTATCTAATTGAAAACCAGTTGTATTTGTATGTAAAAATTTTCTCTGCCTCAAAATTTATTAAAATGAATATGTTTTACATTTCAACATGTTTGTACTATTTACCCATGTACTCTCAGCGCGTACCGACTTACTTTCTTTTCAGATCAAGCTATGCTTATTAATAAGATCCATGTAAAAAAATAAAAGATCCAGTAGATTTAGGGTAAGCTTGAATCTTCTCGTTTCCTCTTGGGTGCTACTGAATCACAAGACTTACGAAATTGTTGTTGATCCCCTAGCAATTAGTCCTTCCCATTTAAATTGGTATATCCATCTAGATCATTTTGCTAAGAGATTTTGCCAGAAAACAACTGCCATAAGCCAAAATACATCCATCTCCTCGAGCGAGAGTACGTCTCCCGCACGTTCATCGCCTCTTACGAACACCAAACCAACCTGCCATCAATATAACGATATAAAACGCCTCCGTGGAATATATTTCCTCGGCGGCCATTACAGCACATTACAAGCGCAGTACGATATTTCCCGCCTTTGCTTAAGTGATATCGATTTGGTGGAATCACAAACATCGCCCGGTGCGGTGTGGTGCGTGTTTATATTTCTCATTTGGATTGCCCCGGACGAAGAACGGGCAAGTCTGAAAAACACTTACTTTTTTTTTTAAGAATAACAGGTTTATTCGAACGTCAAAAAAACACCCAGAACAAATCGTCAAAAGTTTGTGTAAAAATCGTTTCCATTTAATGACATTTCTATTTCTAATGTATTTAAGAGTTTTGTAAAGAATTCTCGTAAATTTCCACCATTCTTATTAATTTTTATAAAACTGACCATATTTTGAAACAGCAATAACGATATCGTGGGATCCGGTATGCTGAATTTGCACAAATGTTTCTGTCTTAAATTTCCATGAACTATTTCCAGATTACAACGTCATTTCATTAGGCTTGAAAATGTCCATTAACGACAAATGTCATATGGATACACTACATATAGGCTACATTATGAAAAATTCGTTTCATTATGGTATTTAATAAAAAAACATACACGTGTTTTTTTTTTACTCACTCCATAAGTTTATTTAAGTTGTTAAAATCGTTCAGAGAAAGAAAATAAAAATCCTTGCACCGTTATATTTGAGAACCCCGCGATTTATTAAATAAATTAAGTAAATCACCATCTTAAATTCATTGGAATCCATGTTTCTCTGCATGCCATTATGCACCGTGTCCGCGGGTACTACGAGATATATTGGCAAATTAAAATAAGCTAACATACGGTGTTGCCACCCCATTGAGTTATTCATGTTTACAATGTTAATGACTGAAATTACAAGGGATTGATGACATACTGGTTTTAAACATCACAGTTTGCGTTTTATTCCAATCATTAACAATATATACTTGTATGTAGGTGTATTATTTGTCGTGTAGTTCGCTTATTCTGTTTCTTGCATAAGCATACGTATTGGCAAGGAGAATACCTAAAAACATGAAAAAAGTGATTAATTAAACAGAATCATCCCGACTTGGGGATGAGTAAAGGTGCAAATAATGGCTACCAAAAATTATAATATTATTTCGACTAAGTTTTGGCGTTGTGGACATTCCGTATAAACATGAAAAAATAAGTTGAAAAAGAAAAACAAGTCAACAAAAACAATTATGTGATACCACACAACAGTCCCAACTGCTCCCAATCGCCTGGAGCCAGTGAGACTAATTGGATATGTTGTGAGGCTAAAGGTATTGTTGAAGAGGGGGAGGAGATGGGGAAGAATGAAGGTGGAAAAGTACCTGGCTATTCAGATCTGGTCACCAAACACGGCTAAAGTCAATTCAAGTAACGTTTTGATTCGGAATGATACTCACGGTACCACGCTGGAACGTACATAGGTAGGCATATTATCAGTACGTAATTTGGTAAGTTAATTTCGCAGATAGTTTTCTAGTTTTTACAGAGATCGCCGTCGGCCGTCACCCACCGTATATTTTTACAGCGGCAATGTTCCGATCGGAATATTTCGTTATTAATTTGGAATCATAAACGGAATAAATCGTTTTACTACGCACAATTTGAATGCTGCGGCAACAAAGATGGAAGAATTTACAATTTACTCAATTAAACGTTTCAGTAATATTTTTACAATTCTGGCCGGGAGGCGCGGGGTACTGTAAATACTAAATAATTTTTAACTCAATTATTTTTTACAACTTCCATACCACAGGCGTAGGAAGCTTAGTTTTATTACTTTGAAAGTGTACCAGTGCAGCTTCAATGTAGCAATTTTTATTACTTACGTTCAAAAAAATAATAACATACCTACTGTCAAATTAATTACCTACACTTGTGATGTTCCTTTTTATGCTGTGTATAGGATAAAGTGGTTGAATACTTTGACAAATTTTTGTGATTGATTTTCTCCTTCCTCTTACAATAAATTGCTTCATAATCGCTTAATATAGTATACTAGCCGGTGTGAACCCGGCCTTGCTCGGGATTAGTTATTTTTTTGGAATAAAATTATAAAGTTGTGAATTCTTGCTTGTCGTTTGGGTGCCATAATTAATTTTACAGCGAAAGTAATGCCTTGTGGTGACTATTACTATCTCTAAACAATGAAACAAGGAAACAATCATTTGAAAATTTGATTTCTTTCCAAGCATTTTTTTTTTTTTAATACATCTAAATAATAAATTTCTTAAGTAGGTACCTACATGTGTTTTCCATTTTGAAGATATTCTACCCCAACAAATATTCTTCTTTTCAATATGTAATCTGTGGCTAACCAGAGTGGTATATCTATGAGCTAACCTAAATACAACCTGTCGGGTTTAATGTTTTTCACACTAATTTGAAAACGTTATAACAACAGTTTTACATATTGGATTTCATTCAAACTAGACCTTCCCGGCACTAATAAGAACTAACTGTGCTATTTTCAGCGAAACCGGTGGAGTAATTTTTAAGAAAATCGAGGACAGACAGACAGACAAACATTCATTTTTAAATATTAAGATTAACTGCACATTCGATAAATGCTTGCTTGGCATACTGTCGACATTGTACATACATTGTACATTGTACATTGTACGTGTATATGAATGCATCGTTTTATTCAAAAAATCTATTTATCATATCGTATCAATTTGATTTTTTTTTTCAAATAAGTTCCCAAGTGGAGAGTGATAGTTAATATGATGATATTGATAATGATAAAGATAGATATAATCTGAGTCTATGCTTAACACCGTCCTTTAAATTTTATCACATTAAATTGAGTTTTTAATTTTTATTAAATTGCTATATTTTAAATGAAAAGTGAACTAAAACTTTGAATAAAACATTAAAAAAAAACCTGATGTTTTTTAAACACTTTTTATTAAAAAAAAACCCTAGCATTAAGTGGTTGCCATCGTTTACAAAAAAAATACACAATTTACAGATATTTGTCCTTTGGTTTAAAATCACCAGCAAAATATTTAAGTGTCTCGAATCGGAACATGTTCAAATGTTTTAAGGCGATGCAATGGGAAGTTATGCAAAATCATGTGTTATTGGTTTGAAAATTGGATAACTTGGAAATATCATAGATGATTTAATTGAATATTGCAAGTAGAACGCATCGTGGCCTTTCGTTTATCGGAGAAGTTTTAAGTGTAGAAAAAAATATCAGACCAAACAAATGTTTAAGATGCAAAATCTCATACTTACGAACCCCTTTTCCGAGATTGTCGTATGTAAGGGAATCGTAAATGCCACAAACGTCATTTTAATTAACTTTCCTCCGGTTTGTTATCACCAACCTTTTTCTTTGATAAGCCGTGTTCATCTGTTTCATGAAAAATGTCAGAAACTTGTGTAAATATTATTAATTCCTTTTATGTCCCCATGTTTTCACGTCAAGGGTGGCTGTAGTGGTTCTCTTATATAGGTTAGATTAAATAAAGGAAACTCATTAAGACTGATCAATTAAATCAGTTTTGTAAAATTTTATTAACTGAACGAAAAAAATATGTATTGAAACTAAATTTATGATTTACTGTCTACAGAATGTAAGTGTCCAAACATATCGTCTTTAAACACATACAAAAATGTTATAAAAAACTGGATTAAAACCCTTTCCTGCTATATTTGTATATTTTCCCCATTTTCTTTTGTTTTTTTTTCATTTTCTTGTTCTTATTTAAGTTATAATTTGTATTTAGCTTACATTCAACATCCATGTATTAATACAAATATACTAATATACTGCCACTAACTGATACCAGGTATACCCACGCACTGGCCCTGTCTATATTTGCCTTATTCGAGTATATAGATAACACGTAGGTTTATGTACATGTGTTCAGATGTATATATAAGTGAATATTTAAAAAAAAATGTATACTAACTAACTAACTAACTAACCATCACGCCGTTTCCCCGCAGGGGTAGACAGAGAGGACGGACCGCCAAACAACTCGATCTTGGCATACGCTTCTTGCTTCATTCACATTCATACAACGCCTCATACATTCTCTTCTGTTATTACGACTTCTGATATGGCCCGACTCGAGTATTTGATTCACTCGATTGTGCCATGTCTTCTTCGGGCGTCCCCGGTTTTTTCTTCCATTCACACTCGCGTCTTACATTCTTCTTACGCTCCTTTCTTCGTTCATTCGCTCCTGTCCCCTCTCAATCTGCTCACTACGCTAGTACTAGCCTTTGCATCTTTTACGCAATCTCAAAATTTTACTCGATCAAGCATGGTTTACTGCACATTCGTCTCAGAGATCTCATTTCTACAGCATTCAGTCTACTTTCATCCTTCCTCTGCCAGTTCCATGCCTCACTGCCATACATCAAGGTTGGTATCAGCACTCCATTGTGGACTGCTAGCTTCGCTTCCTTGGACAACTTTTTGTTGGCGCCAACCGCGTTCAGTCCTCCGTTAATGGAGTTTCCTGCATTCACCCTTCTTTCAATATCCCTATCAGTCTTTCCATCTCTCGTAAACATACTTCCCAAATACACAATATATATTTATTTTATAAAAATTAAAATAAAATTATTCGGATAACCGGCTCTTTATATCAATGTTGATGGTTTGGACAAGGACGGTATATCAAAAAGGGGTGTTGGATGGAGAATACGTATATTATGCGTAATCAGGTGGAAGAAAAATTTAAGTATGTCCTAGGAAGATACTGCACCATCTCCCATCACGAAACATTCAAATTGATCTTTGAAACCGAAAAGCTTTTTTTACGGCATCTGTTTTTTTTCTGAGGATTATGGCATTATCACCTGAGAAATTTTTTACATTTTTGATAATCGAACCGAAGACGACCAGACTAGAGTCAAAGCTCTTATTACCCCTTTTCAACGGAGGTTGTCAAATCATTAGCCGTCACAATATCGTTTCAATAAAATTAGTAAAAATTAACAATCAGCCAAGGCTGCCGCATATTTCCAGTAATATCTTTCATAATTAACTGCACATAGTTTTAGCATAATGTTTCATAAATTATTATAGAGAGAGGCGTTATTAGTTTCTTGGTAGAACTTCCTTGTATGCCGCTGGAAGCTAATTTGCCATTCTGCTGCAAACCTTCCTACAAGAAAATAAATTATATTAATTATTCTTACGCGGGTAGGTATATAAGTAATTAGGTACGATCATTCGTTGACTCGTCATATAATAATAAAATAAATTGTTTAAAGCAGACAAATATAATTTACTGGCAATTATTTTCAAGAGCTTCTACGAGAAACCTTTAATAATATTTTTTTTATGATCTTATTAAATTACGTAATAAAATATGAATTTTGCACAAATAATTTACTGCGTACTTACATTATAATGGGTTTATTTCATATGACTATATTAATTTAAATGTCTTTTCTCTCAGAAAGAAGCAGGTCCGTAAAATTATACCTACTTGAATTAATATTTTGGAGATGTAGAGCCATTCACATCGCTGAAAACATTCACATAAAGCCAATAAGGAAGGATTTTTTTTATAAATATTGACGTTCAAACATAAATATCAGTTTATTTCGTTTTTTTTCATAGTTAAAATAATATTCAAAATTTCACATTTTCAAAGCCTGCAAAAACGCTCCAAATCTATGGCCGGTCGGTTTTGATCAGTTTTGAGGTTAGAATGTCAAATGTCAAAATAAGGATAAGCTTTGCAGTACATAATTTTATATTCTATTAATGGTAAACCATAAGTAAATGGAGGTAATAAAAATATGTTCCTTTTTTAAACTTTAACGCAAAGAATAATAATATCGTTGAGCATTAACATTATCGTATTATCCGTATTGATAATTGGTTTACTCCTGAATAGTCTAATTTGTTTCAATAATAATAGTTGTTTATATTTAACAACAATTATAGAGCTTAAAGTCTCTCAAATTAAGTTCAAATTTCGCCAAAAGAAAAAGAATTCATAGATAAAATACAAAAAAAAAACGAAAAATAAAAAAGTCTATACTAATCCAAAAACGCAATGCGAACGTTTGTTCATTTTTAAATAGCGTTTCATAAATTGAAGGTATAGTTATATTACATATAATGAAAGATATATATTCAGAATTGGCTTTTGCTGATCTATATGAATATATATTTTTAAAGCCATCATATTTTTTTACCGGAATTCCGTACTACCTTTTTTTTCGGACATAAAAATGCAATTTTAAAACATTGGCATAGAAAAGCGTGAAAATCTTTACAGGTTACCTATGCATTACTTCAAATTCAAAGATGATGTTGAGTGGTGAACAAATTAAACTTCGAAAGCGTTCTCATCAATTTTACATCTAGTTAATAATATAAAAACGGATCAGTCTATTAAAATGTAGATCATTGATCTCTTAATGAGAGTTTTTCCCCTATCATTGGAGAAGAAATGTCCATACAAAAGACCACATCATTACAAAGACAATGGAGAACTTAAAAATAGAAACGTTAATAATAACAACAACTATGAACCCAAAAAGGCTAGAGCTTTCACAATCCGCTTGTTCGTGACATGAATCTCTGCCTTAATGGACTAAAATATGTTTGACATAATTTAGAATTGACATTAAAACCGACATTAATAATTGTTATCATTGCGGTTGAGAGTAACTAGGAAAATCTGGTTTGTTCAAGAATGCCTTTTTTAGTATTTCCGTCCTTCACTTACAGATGGCATACAGCCTTCACCGCAAGAAACAAAGCTGTTTGGTTGAACGTTTTTACGTGAAAAAAGGTTTACCAGTTGTGGAAGCAATTAGGTATGCAAATGATGTTCTGTTCAATGTTCTGTACACATAATAATTGAATTTTACAAGATCATCAGGGAAATTCTTGAGGTTTGTTACCGTTTAATGTCCATTAGACAAACATCATTGCGGTTTTCAATTATTTCTTTCGAAATGGAAGCTATAGCACACTCCATCAGTTCTCTTCTAGTATTGGGCAATTATAATTTTTTAAATAAAAATTAGATTGCCCCACATTTAGGATGATTGACTGGGACACGGTACCAATGACACCAACATAAATGTGCAAGTATCTATGCACTACATATCTGTGATGGAGGGCACTGCAAAGCTAACCGAATCGTTGCGTTGTCTCGAGAATATGGAGAACAATCAACGCAAGAAAGAATATATTGACAGATCAACTTATCCATGTTAAATTAAAAATTGTAATTTTAGAACTTAAATAAGTGGAATTTATGCAAAGTTTGTAAAAGAACCATATTTCACGCGAATTTTCAACAATACTTATATTTCCATGGAAAGCAAACACTTTGTGGTGTGACATTATAAATAAATTTCAGTTACTTCGTTTCAGCACGAAACTTGGTTGACATTAAACTCCAACCAGGTTCCTCTTGTAACAAAACTTCATCAGGTCTCCATAATAATGCCTATTCTTTATTTTGTATATCAACGGTATAGGCAGATGCATTAAAAATTCTAAATTCCTATTTGTTGATGACGTCAGTGAAATTTACTGTAATAACTATTCCACATCCTGCACTGAAAAACTAATTAAGAACATACAGCATTCATTTTTCAGAAGAAAATGCACAAAATTGAATGCAATAATATCTTTCCAGACGCTGATATTTTCCATGTATTGTAAGGACATTTTTTTTAGTTTATTTATTTTAATTTAAATGTTTACATATTTAAATTTACAAAATAACTTATGTACTATTAAATGTAACTAAATATTGTAATATATATACTATAATATATAAGCCGGCCGACGAGCGCCACCTGGCGTATGGGCAAACCAACACCGAGCGTCCCGTCACGCAGCCCAGGGGAGTCACCAACAAAGACAAAGAAGATTGGAAGATAGGATCAGTACCCCCGGCCCCCGTCCTCACCCGCCGCCCAACTTCACATAACTCCTATCATTCGTATTAGCGTCTTGCAATATATCGTAAGGAATAAATACAGATAGCTTCTTTTATTTTTTTTTCAATTAAACATGTATGAAAACTTAGACCAAGCCGTATTTAGTTTTGATAATTTAACTGCATCCTTTATATGGTCTATAAATAATGTGTAATGATAGTGTCCAAAAAAAAAAATGTCATAGATTTAATATAGGAATAATGTAAGAATAGGAAGTAAGATTTGTAAAGCGCCCTTGAGGTGATTTTTCACAAAAACGGCGCTATAAAAATCATCCGAATATTATTATTATTATTGGGATCTTTACATATAATTCGATTTTATCTTGCTTAACGTAATTTGGTTTTTACAATCTATTTTAAATTTATTTATTGGTTTAATTTTGATTGGAACCGGCAGCTCATTATAACATTTCAACCCTTTGTAAAATAAACTAACGTATTGGCTTTGTTCTTTTTCGGTAGTCTGATTTCCTTACATGTTCTCGTATTATGTCTTGAAAAGTTTATGTTGTAAATAAAATTGTTGGAAAAATATTTTTGTAATAATTGTTTCTTATTTTATGTATAAAAATCAATGCGTTCAATATCAGCATTTTTTCACTGTCCGCCAATTTAGTTACTTAAACATTTTATCTACTTTTGATCTATTTCGCTTTAGTATTATTCGCATTGCTCCGTTTTGGAGAATTTGTAACTTGTTCTGTTCTCTGTCATTGAAATGTGGAGCAATAATGGAGTTGTAAATTGTAAGTTTCGTTTTTCTGAAATTTTTTTTCACAAATTCTTCTCAAAAATTAAATCTTCCCATTTTATTTTTTAATATACTCAGCTTGTTTATTAAAGGCAAGTTTTGTGTCTAATATAACTCCATACGTATTTCATATAATTTACATTTTCAATAATTTCACCTTCAATATATATTTTGCTAAGGCTGCATGTATATTTTGTCTTTTCGCATTAAATTTAGTTTTCTTTTATTTTGATTCTTAATTAAGGTTAGCTAATTTAATAGAAAGAAAAAAAAATCGTAAGGTTTAGTATGATCTCCCTACCCTTTGTGTGTACGCATAATTAGTTTTTTAAGCTGGTATGTTTCAAAATGAAATTATACCACCCTGATGAAGCTCAGGTAGAAACAAAACCTCCTCGTTTTAACTATGTATTAATAAAAGTCATAAAAGTCATGCTAAAGTTACTATATTTCATTTAAATCTATAACACTTCGCAGCGATTCTTATAACTTGGGTAAAATGTACATAATACATAATATTCCTATAACGAATCTCAGTATTACTAGTAGAATCGTGCCCAGTTTCTCTATGCGCTGGTTATCCGTCGATAGCTTAACACCATTTCCTGCAATTGGATTAGGTACGTGGCTTACCTTTCTAAGCCATTAGATATTTTCTCACATCAGAATCGATCCCATCGTTTACTGCAAATCGTAGAGAGGTAATAGATTGGGTGTATTTTTGAAAGTAAGTCCTATCTCCTGGCTAATCATTTATTCTCTGGGAATTCACGATTCGTATTGAAGCCGCAGAGCTGCTATCATTTTGGTTTATTGGCATGTGGTGGTCGGTCATGAAAGATAAGACTTTATGTACTATTTACAAACAAAATTACGAAGAATTAGATCAAAATATAGCAAGAAAGAAAGTACGGAACCAATTTATTTGCAGATATCCGAAACTGGGCACCAAATTATAAAAGTATGCACGGTTTACAAGAAAAAAACAAGGGAAATAATATTCTCGCGACAGGAATTTGAGAACTGGAACCTTCCGCTGTTAAGGCAATCCGCCTTACTTGAAAATATTCACATTGCATTTTATTTATACTGACGATTTACGTGGTAAAGCGGTAAGCTCTTTGGCTCTGGACCCGGTGATTGCAGACTCAGACTAAAGCAAATTAGAAGGTAATTCAAGGAATTGATCTAAATATATACATATTTTTTAAAGTTAATGTAAATCAAATTTAATAATGCTTTTCCAAAATAATGTTATTATATAATAATGTTAATATAATAATATTATTATATAATAATGTTAATATAATAAAATTATAATAATGTTATTATATATTACACAAAAACAACTAATTTCAAAAATTAAATGGAGTTGTACGAATTAAACATTAAAAAAAAAACAATTAATAACGTATGGGCATTATTTATACCTCGTTCTGGAGCTGAAGATATTCTCAATATCAACCGATACTCGTCGTAACCTTCCGAAGATCTGACGTTAGCTGCATATTCACGTTAAACTTCCCAACCATTCTCTTCCTTAACTGCTCCACCTTACGACTTCCTTAACCCTCACAATATTCGCAACCTACATTTGTAGGACTAGAACGGCCGTTCTTCCCAACCCTACTGAGCAACTGTTGAGCCGAATTTTTGCCTCAACACTGTACAAATCCGCAAATTCGCTTTTCCCGACGAAATTCTCGATCAAATTTACGATCAGTTTAGGATACCAATTTTTATGGATTAAGTTCCCCTCAACAGAAGACTAGTTATAAAAAGTGTCAACAGGGTGAACAAACGTCACCGAAATGTCAAATATCATTATTAGTTTACTATATTTTTTACGCGATTCAAATATTGAATGGCAAAGATTTGTTTCCGTTTTCGAATGTCAAAACATGTTTTTTGTATTTTTTAAATAAAACTGAAGAGAACCCAACTTATTTCACGAATCATAAGCCTATTTTTGTCATATTTTTTTCCACTCATCGAGAAACGTCAAATGTACGAAACGAACAATGTGCTTTGCGGCATTATCAAAAGTCAAGCTAACACTTTATTTTCAACATATTTTTAACACACACGTTTGCAAAGTATAAAATGTTGGTTTATGTATTAGTTTTTAAAACAAATGATATGTATGCATAAAAAATACAATTTTAACTCATCTGTGTTAATTTTATAATGATTTTTTTTTACATTGATGTTACATTATTATCTTAAAAGTAGGCCCTTACTATTTCATTTAGTATGAAAAAGTAGGTGGACACTATTTTATAATGGGCGGGCACCTCTATAGAAATTTTAGGATAAACAATGCTTGGAAACAGACAAACAGAGCGAAAACTTAACAAAACACTTGGCTGATCGGTTACTCAGATTGATCATTCGAAAGGTTGGGAAGAACGGCCGTAATAGTCCCACTGACTTTGAGCGGTTGGAGCTCTTATGCAATATCCGACATTAATAAAACTTATGTAACGGTTTTTGACTATTGAGCGTAGGATATTGTGATTAAAAAAGCCCATTACGAATCATATTTTATAATCATTTTAATGTTTAATCACACAAACTACACTAAAAACACCGGAATTAGATATTTCTCAAATTAGGATCAATGCCTTAAGCTACACAAGAAACCAACGCAATATTTACCAAACAAAGGCAAATCGGTGTGCAAGTCATCCGGTCCATTATTACTTTACCTAATTTCAAGTAAAAAGCCTTAGTAATAACGGTTCAAATACTTCGAGACGAATATTGCAAATGATCTTATGGTTTTTCTTAAACCGAACAATTAAAATAAATTATACAGTCGAATCGATTTGCTGTTGGAGAATTTAATTTAAAATAATAATATTTTATTTGAGTTGGAAAGATTTTATTTGATTTAGTCAGCGGAAATTTTCCGCGAGTTAATTTGAATAATTTTAAGTCGAGCTTAATCAACTTTATGTCCCAATTAATTTAGATAAGTTACGCTTTGACTATTTGCTAGCTATATAAATAGTCATTAGATATCTGATGTATGGCAGTGAGGCGTGGAACTGGCAGAGGAAGGATGAAAGTAAACCGAATGCCGTAGAAATGAGACCTTTGAGGCGAATGTTTAATAAAACCATGTATGATCGTGTGAAAAACATTGAGATTCGTAAAGAATGCAAGGCTGATGTAAGATAAGCGTAATAAGTAAGATTAAGAAAGGGACGCTTTGATGGTTTGGGCATGTAGAGCGAATGAACGAAGAAAGGAGTGTAAGAAGAATGTATGACGCGAATGTGAATGGAAGAAGAAGCCGGGGGTGCCCGAGGAAGACATGGAACGATCAAGTGAATCAAATACTTGAGTCGGGCCATGCCAGGAGTCGAAATAAGCGAAGATAATGTATGAAACGAAGCAAGATGTGCATGCCAATATCGAGTTGTTTGGCGGTCCGTTTTTTCTGCCTACCCCTGCGGGGAAACGGTGTGATGGTTAGTTAGTTAGTTAAATATAATGTTATATTCCTTTCCAGTTCATAGGAATAATCATCTAAGAGATATTTATCTTTAGTTGTATTTTTGTGAACATCGTCCCAAAAATGATCAGCAATTTCATTTCCATTCCGAGCTACAAACCTTTTGAAGTTTTCATTGAAAATAATGTAATGTATTCATTAAAAGATGACAGAAGAAAATATATCAAACAAAAAATATTACAGTGTTAAAGAAAGCGGTATACATAACTGGGAACGAAACTTTTTTAACTGAGAATATCGCACAAGAATCCCAACTGCTCCAATCAATTGGGTTTATTGTGGGGCTGAAGGATATGAAGTGGGGAATGATACGAGGAAGACGAAGATAGGGAAGTACCTGCCTTTTTTTTTTTTTTTTTATATGAATACCTCACAAGAGTCCCAACTGCTCCCAACCGTCTGGAGCCAGTGAGACTATGGCATTCCTAATTGGGGAATGTTGTGAGGCTGAAGGTATTGGGGAGGGGAAGAGGAAGGTTGGGAATACCTGGCTATTCATATCTAATCACCAAACACGGCTAAAAGCCATTTCAAGCAACGTTTCAATTCTGAATGGTGGTCTTTCACCAGGGCGATACGGAGAGTATCTTCCACTCTGGAACGTGCGCAAATATACTATATATTATTTTTAAATGAATTAATTGTGAAACAACACAAATTAATTAAATAAAAATTACTTGCGCACGCCGGGATTTGAACCCGCGACCTTCGGATTCGTAGTCGAGAGCCTTAGCCCTCGACCATGGAGGCTGTCAAAGGCTGTCATTTTATTGCCTATCTAGTCATCAAACACGGTTAAAGCCATTTCAAGCAAAGTTTCGATGAATGATGGTGTTTCACCGGAGCGTTACTGAGAGTATCTACCACTCCGGTAACAGCAAAGCCCGATAACAAAGTTTTTTTCATAACATATTATAATTATTCAGCGATGAGCTCGATATGGCCATCAAATAATTATTTTAATTAATAGGTTATTTAATTTTAAACCGTTTAACATAATTTAATTGCTGGTATAAAAACATACGTTTTCGTTAAAATAAATTTAAAGAAATATGTAAACAGCCTCCGTAGCACAATGGTCAACGTATTTAACTTTAGGTCGGAAGGTTGCGGATCGTTATGTATTTTATCGACGTTTCGTTTTTCATTTCATGAGTGATAATACGTACTTTGATATTTTTATGACATCAGTTTTGTTAAATTTATAAATAAATAACAAAAAAATTAATCGTTCATGAGCGTTCGTCAAAATTAGATTATTACCAGAGAACGAGGGGATAAAGTATAAAACACATTTATTAATTCAGGTAAATACTGCAGAAGAGTTCCAACTGTTCAGTGCCAGTGGGTCTATGGCATCACCAATAGAATACTTCACTAGTATTTTTTTTATAGTTGAAAAAATTTAAGAAAAACATTACGATTAACAACTGAATTTTATTATATTTTAATTTATGTTTACAAGTATTATTTATAACGATTTAAAATGCGGTATTATTGATTTTCCGCCAAAACTATATGCTCGTGAATATGGCGTTAATGACGTCACGCCAGTGATAGTCGTCTTACCAGCCAGTGGCGTTATCTACATCATAATGACGTTTTAGCCAGTTCGAACAGTTACAGAATGTGTAGTTTTATATCGTTTTTTAAATCAAAAACTTTTTTGGAAAAATTAAAATTACACATTTTTAGTGCGATTATGGGAATCAGAAAAATAAACTTTAAATCTTCCACACATTTTTAACTGTATCCATGGTTCGTTAAAATACCCTATGAAGGTATGTTGTGAGGCTTAAAGGAATTGGGAACAGAAGGAAATAGAAAAGAGGAAGGTTGGTAAGTACCACTTCCTCTTCAGATTTGGTCACCAAACATGGCCAAACCGGAATTACTGGAAGCAATCTTCCCAACAAGGCCTCCATTGATATGCTTGGTGTAACCCTAAGTGACCAGCTCTGGTATGGGGGCACCATCGAAGCCAGTGTAAAATTAGCCTCTCAAAAGCTGGGCGTACTGTACAGAGTCCGCAGATACTTTAATAGTACACTGCTGACCGTGTACAAATCGCAAATGCGCCCCACTGTAGAATTTGGTAGCCACCTCTGGTCGGGAGCCCCAAAATATCTGAAATTCCCTTGAACCTGTGCAGAAACGGGCGGTCCGTTTAATAGATTCGCATATCTTAACAAACGGATGCAATCTTTGGAGCGCAGATGTTAGGTGGGAATGCTGTCCTTATTCTACCGTTATTTCAATGGAAGATGCTCAGAGAAACTAGCGTCATTGATCCCTTCGGCAATGGTGCACAGTCGGGAAACACGTCAAACGCGCGCCCAACATTTGGACACGGTTGACATTTTTCACATGATAATAGGTCGCTTCTACGACTGTGTTCAACAGCTCGGCTGTGAAATGATCTGCCGGCTTCTGTATTTCCTTCCTCCTACAACATGGGTCTTCAAGACCCATGTTCACTCGTTCCTATCCTCTAAAAGACCCTCCACACAGCATCACCGAAGATGATAACTAGATAGAGGGAAATAATTTCCTTCAGGGCCTCCTGTGCCATTTGTGTATTTGTAAAAAATACCTGCTTTAGCAAAGTTTTGAGAATATAAATGGAATTCTTATAAAATAACTTGACCGTTAGTTAATAAATGACCTCAAAAACCCCATTTAAAATTAACTTCCATAAACTTAAAGGCATTAAGTATCTTCGGTAAATAAACTATGTCCAATCGTTTTCCGCGTGGCCGCCTCAATTACTAGCCAAGATTTCCCAAAAAAGCGCAAAATATCGGAAAGAAAACAGAATAAAAAGCCTTCCTGAGCTTTGTCTAGTTGGACACTCAACTGCTTTGTCTAGTTAGGTACCTAACTGCTATGTCCATTGTAATTAAAGCCAAATGCTTACACAAGCCGTGACATTGTGGTCGGAGCGGATACACTGCTTGGTGACAATGAACCAATTCAAATATTTTGACGTCAACGGCGTTACTAAATAAGGTTAAAAAAGGAGGAACGGGTACCTAATGGGTCTACTACCTTCAAAGAAGATTACCCAAAAGAATACATTATGTAAATATTACGACAAACGAGGATAAAATCTGATTTCATTTTAAAATTACAATAAGGAACTACAGCCCATTTTTATTTCTTTTAATCAATTATGGCGTTGTAACATAAAATCCACTATTATTTTTTTAAAGTTAGGTTTCATAGATAAAATAATTATCAATTTTTCAAAGTACGCCAAACCGCCTCATATCTATGGCCGGTCGGTTTTGAGCAGTTTTTAGGTGAGATTGTCAAATGTCAAAACAAGGATGAGCTTTACCGTACATAATTTCATATTCTATTCATAGAAAATCATAAATAAACATAAGTTATAAAATTATGTACCATTTTACAAACATTGACTCGAGGAATAATAATAGTATTAAAACATTAACATTATCGTAATATCCGTATTGACAGTTGGTTTTCTCAGGAATATTATTATTTCTTTCATTAATACCTTTTTTTTATTTTCAATTATAGAGGGTTAAAGTAACCCAAATTAAGTTTAAATTTCAACAAAAGTAAAAAATAAAACAAAAACTAAAAATACACAACTAAATCGTGAAATAATTAATTTTTTTACATTTCCAATCAAAATGGTTGTTCGGCTGAGTGGCCAGTGACGACGTGTGATTTTTGTCTTGTTTATTTTAATGTATTTAAGTGATGTATCCATATTTAAATGCTACGATCGTATTAAGAGTCTATTCCCACTGTAACAAAACTGTACTACTGCTTTTATATATCTCAACTTATTTGATATTTGATATTTTTTATAACATTATTTAATTGTAGTTATGTAGTTGGAATATGTTATCACTATAACAAAACTTTTATACGGTTAACATAATAAAAAAGAGTAAAAAACAATGTTTGTACTTTTAATTGCTCCCAACATGCTTGTTCTATTGTTGAGGTACTATTTGTATGATTATTTTTATTTATTGTTGTATTATATAATATTATTGAACTTAACTCCTGCTGACAAGCTACTTGTGGTAGCTGAGGGAGTACAAATTCCTAATGTTTGAAAATAATATTATACAATAAAATTATTTTAAATGACTGAAATCATAAAAAATTTCACCGGAGACCAAAATTTTATTGACATGTTTTAGTCCAAATGTGCTGAGGAATTACCGGTTAAAGTTTATCGGGCACGTACTGTTAATACACCCTGTATAATATTTGTTAGTGATAGTATGGATTTTGTAAAAATTCATAAAAAATGTTTAGTGTCCACTTGTACATAGTAGTGGTGTCATACACACGATGCGGTCCGTCAGTCATGACAAACTACCCGCCGTAGAATGTCACTGCGCCGTCATTGTCCACTTGCCCCCGGCACGAATCCTGGCTACTGCCTTTGTCACCTGTAGGATGACGGACTAGAAACTAAAACCACTACAAGAAGAGATGACTCTTTATAAATAATACTCAACTGAAAAGTGTCCAAAAATATTTTTTCCATCATCGCATCGCTCTCAGGTATTTTAAAGGTTGTAGGATTATATGTATTTATCTACACATCACCTAGGAATTGTGTTTTCAAAAAATTCAGAACATCAAATAAAAAAAATAAAAAATCGTTTTGGAAAAGGTTAAAAAAACGTAAAATGTTTTTGAAATCGCCAAAAAAGGAAATATTTCGTATGAAATTCTTTTGATGGGTGAGATGTCCAAGTGGATTGGTACGCGTTTATAATATAGGGTCCGGGTGCAACTGAAGTTTTGTACGTATGTACTTCAATATAATCACATAGATAACGTGGTCACATAAAAATGGCGGAGGTTTTCAGAGTGGTAGTGAAGGTTAAGATCAATTGGAAGATATACACTAATTCACTTATAAAATAACGTTAACACATTTTTACACCAGGCCAGTGGCGGTTATTCAATAAGGGCACTTGGGCATGAGCCCCACATGATTTTTAGCGAATTACTTCTTAAAAATAATACATTAAATACAAACAATCGAGTTTATATTTAACGGCAAAGTTACAAAACGATGTGTAATTTTGCAAATAATTACTGCCATCTCTTGACACGTTTTATTAATAGATACTTTATTAGCGACCTGGCGGTCAGCAGACACCGATTTTGTCTAGCTAGCGGGCACATCCTAAATGATGACCGAATATTGGATCTTCTGCGCAGGCGCATTTGTTATTGTATTATTTTTATATGGGAACATTTTGAACGGGAACCGGGCTCAAGCGTATTGTACCCTTGTATGGAATAGAGCAGCAGAGAAAAAAATCGTTTTTACTTTTCGCAATTCTCCCTTCTTACTTAGTTTTATAATTTTGTTACATACGAAATATCGGTATGAATCGATATACCTTTTATACGGAAGGATAAAAAGGATAAATAAATATTTAAAGCACTGTGTTCATGTTGTGTTCGTTAAAAGAAAACAAGATTGTTAAATACCTAATAAACCAATAATAGTTCATGTGTTCTTATAATACTTGTTTATTACATGAACATATTAATCAGTGGATAAAGGCAGCTTAATTATTTTTTATTTGGTAACTCATATAGTATATGATTAACATTAGAATTTTTTTAAATTATGTTGATATATACATATATAAATATCTACACATCCTTGGATGTCTTGATATTTATTATTTTTCTCGTTTTTATAGCTATATTTATTAGTACTATATGATAGGTTTATATGTGCCCCAAACATATTCGGTCCCACGAGCCGCCACTGCACCAGGGTAAAGGGGAGGGTTTGCAGGGGAGTGGGAGAGGTTACTTATATTTTGCGCCGGGCCCTAAAGAGTTACAAACATAGAATTAGTACTAAACATAGTATAGAATTATTTAGAAAACAGAAAAGATTTTTGCGAGGGTAAAAAAAACTAGGTGAATTCTTGTCTGGCGTAACTGATTAACGTTGTGTAGGCACTTCTTGTAAGTCATCGATAGTCACGATTCACGATTATCTTTTAGTTTTGGTTACTTTGATAAGTTAATTATCACATTTTTGCAATAGACACAATGCATAGTACAATTTCCTTCCGCCAGATAATGGCAAGATATTAAGCGGATATTATTTGTATTAGATGTTAGGCACACCTCTAATCTGACAACTGATACTTCTTTTAACGGAATACCTAACTGACAATTAATGTTTTTATGGTATAAAACCTCCGATTGTGGACTTTAAATTAGAAGCATTTCGTTCCAGGTGATTCGCTCGGCTCTAGCGGGTAACTGACAACTAGTAGAGTATTGCGGAATGTTAAATGTTAGCCAATATCGTGAGGTCACTAATGATTTACTGGAGGATTAAGCTCAACTACGTGAAGGGTGTAATTTATTATTGACGCGAGAGTACCTATTGTTCGGTTTCAATAGTTAGATCATTATTTTATCATTAATATGTTTCATCTTTTAATGTTATACTTTACCTATTTTTAGTTCAATTCAGAATGTGATTGCTCATACTCGCATATATTAGAAATTATTCAGTGTTAACGCAACATCAAACGAACTATTCTTTCTTCCTTATCACCAAATTCTTAGCAAAACTACAGCCCTTCAATAATTTACTGTAGAGATATTAAAGCCTCGCTAGACCATCGTATTATCCGTCACAAATATAATACCATTTTTAAACATTTGCGTTTTTAGTCTAACGAGTTAACAATACCCATCCGCGTCAAGAGCTTCTCGAACCACATCAATCCATTCCAAAGTGTTAACCTTGCAAAATTGGGCTGATCGAGGAACCCTAGTGCATTCGAGTATATTATTCCGGTATATCAAATCCGATAATTTACTATTTATTTATAAATAAATGAATTAAAAATTACTTTTAATCATCACTTTATTAATACATACATAACAACATATTTCGAAAGCGATGATTTCCTCATCAGGAATATACAGAATATTAAAAAATAATAATGTTCCGTATAGGCAAATAATAAACATAGAATACAATAATGTAAGAATGACAAATTATAAACAAAAACTGATTAAAGTAGTAGAGAAATTAATTTTACTATTCATATTAATATGAAAATAAATTTATGAGTTAACTATTTAAAAAAATATATTATTAATTATATTCAAGTGACTATTAACACTTTTCTGGTTTCAAAATTTCAAATTTGTCTAATTGTAAAACTGGTTATATTTGTATGTACATTTTTTAAACCTTTATTTAGATCAAAAGAATGATTAGTTTCCAAAATATGATCCGCAAATTCAGAATAATAATTAACTCTAACACAAAAATTTCTTGAAGTCTTTCCTCTGTAAAAAAAGATGCAATCGTTATAAATTAATTTATGTACCCCGATTTATTAAAAATATTATCTTTATTCTTGTTATTTAAAAAACATATTTTTTAAATTTATTATTAGTATAAATAGCTGGTTGGATAGTAGTTGGAAAACATAAAAAAAAACTATTTATTTGTTGATGTAGAGGTAAGGTGCCTAATGATAATGTGTGATTTTCGGGAAATCATGATCATTGATGTGAAAGGGAATGATACATTTGTTGTACGACTATATTTTTAACTATTTATTTGTTGATGTAGAGGTAAGGTGCCTAATGATAATTTGTGATTTTCGGGAAATCATGATCATTGATGTGAAAGGGAATGATACATTTGTTGTACGACTATATTTTTAACTATTTATTTGTTGATGTAGAGGTAAGGTGCCTAATGATAATGTGTGATTTTCGGGAAATCATGATCATTGATGTGAAAGGGAATGATACATTTGTTGTACGACTATATTTTTAACTATTTATTTGTTGATGTAGAGGTAAGGTGCCTAATGATAATGTGTGATTTTCGGGAAATCATGATCATTGATGTGAAAGGGAATGATACATTTGTTGTACGACTATATTTTTAACTATTTATTTGTTGATGTAGAGGTAAGGTGCCTAATGATAATGTGTGATTTTCGGGAAATCATGATCATTGATGTGAAAGGGAATGATACATTTGTTGTACGACTATATTTTTGAGTAAAATTATGATCAAATCAAGTGTTGTAGACACTCCCGGGTTATTTATAACTTACAACTCTTTATTGAAAGATAACTAACTAACTAACCATCACGCCGTTTCTCTGCCGTGGTAGGCAGAGAGGACGGACCGCCAAACAACCTGATATCAACTATACACTTCTGGCTTCATTCCCTTTCATACATCATCTCATACATTATTTTCTATTATTCCAACTTCTAAGGTGGCCAGACTCAAGTATTTGATTCACACGATCGTGCCATGTCTTCTTCGGGCGTCCCGGCTTCTTCCATTCACATTCGCGTCATATATTCCCCTTACACTCCTTTCTTCACTCATTCGCACTACATGCCCAATCTATCTAAACGTCCCTTTCTTAATCTTACTCATTACGCTTACATCAGCCTTTGATACTTTACGAATCTCAACAGTTTTCACACGATCATACATGGTTTTACCAAACATTCGCCTCAGAGATCTCATTTCTACAGCATTCAGTTTACTGTCACCCTTCCTCTTCCAGCTCCATGCCTCACTGCCATACATCAGGGCTGGTATCAGCACTCCATTGTGGACTGCTAGCTTCGCTTCTTTGGACAAGTCTTCCGATAATGAAGTTTCCGCATTCATCCTTCTTTCAATATCCCTATCAGTCTTTACATCTCTCGTAAATACACTTCAAAAATCTACGAACAAATCGCCCTGCTCCAAATATTAATCAGTTACAACTTTATTACACACTGTTTTCGTGCTCTCTCTTTCCAACACCATGACTAGAAAGCTAAAGATGATATTTTAAATTTGAAAAGGACTGTAAATATTATAAATCTGTTAATTTTAAGCTTTCACTTTTCTCCTGCAATAACATCGATATTCAAATGAATTTTGCAGATCTCAAAATTTAACAATATCATCTCTCGTTGCGTCTCCAATTTTAGGTATATTTCATAGTATTTTTAAATAAGATATTTTTTAAAGTAATATGTTTCAAAAGATTGTCCAATCTCTCTCCATCGTTTCATCTCCGATTATCGAATCCAATCCACAGCAGAGACGAATCGGTTAGCGACGGGCGACTCGCGTTACGTCTCCAATCACTGCCCTTTGTGTGTAAATGCACTGAGTAAACCAGCCCGCTAGATCTAGTCATCAGAGTAACTACGTCCTGCCACTCAGACCAAGCTGAATCCATTAGGCATCGGCTGACCGATCCGCACTGACGATGAATGCAAATGTTATTAAATGTTATAAGTATTCTGAAACGGATAAGTTTATTCTCTTCGATTCGCATTTCGTTCGGATTATCAGAATTCGTTTATATCTCCGGTTGTCAATCACAAACTCAGTCTTCGGATCACGCTCAAACTGCCTTGAAAATTCATATGATTTAAACAAAATCTCTTATGAATGTAGCGTAACGGCAACATAGACCGGAGGATCGCTTAAAAAATTCATATAAATGGGATATTTTCACAAACTACTCGTAAATATGTGTGGAAGATTTAAATTTTATATTTCTAATTCGAATAATTAGAATACTATCATTAATAGTTATTTATTTTAAGAACGATCTAGAACTGCACATTCCGAAACGGATCGAACTGGAAAATTCAAAACGCCATTAAGATGTACGAGTAGATAACGCCACTGGCTGGTAAGATGGCTGTCACCAACGTTGTCGGCGTGACGTCAACAACGCCATATTCACGAACATAAACGAATGTGTCGTTTTGGCTGCAAATTCAAAATGGCTCATTTTAAATCGTTTTAGAAAGTATAATTCGTAAACATAATAATAATATAAAAATGCCATCATTATAGTAATTTTTATCTTAAGTTTGTCGGCAATAAAAAAAATAAACTAGTGAAAATACCCTATTATGGTAGCTGCCATTATAAGTTTTGTCAATTTTTTTTTTGTATTTTTCTGGTATCGTCTAACACATGATCTCACAATTTATAATATGTTCTCGTGGGGGCAATAGATAATTCTGTGACTTGCTTGTAAAATAGCCAATCTGCGTTTTTCAAATTTCACGAGGCCTATGTAGAATTTGATATTTCTAAACAAAAAACAAACAAACAAACAAACAAACAAACAAACAAACAAACAAACAAACAAACAAACAAACAAACAAACAAACAAACAAACAAACAAACAAACAAACAAACAAACAAACAAACAAACAAACAAACAAACAAACAAACAACAAACAAACAAACAAACAAACAAACAAACAAACAAACAAACAAACAAACAAACAAACAAACAAACAAACAAACAAACAAACAAACAAACAAACAAACAAACAAACAAACAAACAAAACAAACAAACAAACAAACAAACAAACAAACAAACAAACAAACAAACAAACAAACAAACAAACAAACAAACAAACAAACAAACAAACAAACAAACAAACAAACAAACTCTATTTTCTAGTGTAACATTGGCCCCAAAAAATAGAAAAATATATCGAAATCTAACATTGACCCTTTTAGAAGCAAGCCACCGAATTATTTGTATGTACTCGTATTACCTATGTACGAGTATGTGGATACTTTGTGGGATGTATGGGTTTGCACTTACCTCCCCACATTCTTGAATAAAGAATTTATTACTGGAAACATGTGTTCATAGCGAATCTTCTAAATTTATTTCTTACTTCGTGCCCTCGGAACAATAATCTTCTATCTGACACACCAACTTTATGCGATAATAGGCTCTAGAGGGTATTAAATTAGAGTTTAATTTCGTATAACATTGCCGACTCAGATAGAACCTTATTACGGGGGCACGTCTCAAAAGATGTGAAAAATATTGCGTTTTAAATTTAAGGTTGTTTTATATGTTTTTGTAGGTAGGTACTGACTGAAGTTAACGTTTTTATCTTCGTCGTTATTCGAGAATGAGGGCTCTAGGCTTTATCATTCCTAAATCTAATTATATACCGTAATAGTCATTAACTAATAAAAATAAGCAGACTCCTGAATACGATATCCTGAAATAGTTCCAGGGACAAAAGCCGTCCGTGTTCGCGGGCCATTACTGGAACAATCAAATCTGTAGTATAATCGTCAAACATGATTAGCAAATGGCTCGTTTATTAAAAACAGAAATTCGATCATGATTCTGTAAACTTATTACATTTAAGTTATATTAAGTTCAATTTGCAATGGCGATTATGTTTCACGCGAGGCGGCCGTTACAGCCGTGCGACTCACATTTTATTACTTGATAAACTATTTTTTATTGTTATTGTCCAAATTTCTCGAGTATCTAATTATTAATGGTTCGTATGATATAATAAAAGTTTGATTGATTAATTGTTTGTCCTACTGGGTAGAGTGCGGTAATGGCGAACACCCAACGGAAAAACTAAAAAAAAACTGAAGACTAAATCGTATAAATACAACCTTCGTTATTATAAATCAGAACTTGGTATTTTCTCTTTGAGATTAAAAAACACATTTTAATGAAAAATTAATATAATATGCCGTTCGAAATTACTTGAAGCACACGGGATAATGGCGAACATCCAAATTTTCTGCAAAAAGCAAAACTTAATTTCGCTTCACACCGTATTAATATGATATGTAGGTAAATCATAGCTACGTTTGTAAAGTGTAACAGCACTCAACTATAATTAGAACAAAAAGACCACCATTTATGAATCTGGAGATGCCCCGATAAGATATGGCAAGATCAAATTAAACAAATACTTGAGTCGGTCCATGGCAGAAGTCAGAATAACAGAAGAGAATGTATGAATGTGAATGAAACAAAAAGTGTATACCAAAATCGAGTTGTTTAGAGGTCCGTTCTCTCTGCCTGCCCTTGCGATGAATCGTGACGGTTAGTTAGTTAGTTAAGAGCGTTGCAAGTATGAAATAATTTTGAAGGAAAATAAAATACACAACGGTTCTAACCTTCATCGACGTGCGCAACATCCCTCAACGAAATGAGCTCGCATGGCCCGGTCGGTATTGGTGTGGGAGTATCGGAACCTTCTAGAACTCGATCGTTCGGAGTTACCCGCAGTTCGCCATTACCCCACTGTCCCTAACGTTGAACACTTGTTATTGTGTAAAAGTTAAATTTTCAATGCTAATTTCCAAAGGTGTCACGACAAGTTATACGCCCCTTGCAAACGAATTAAACATCCCAGAATTATTGTTATTTTGTTTCCTACCTTTGTTGTTCCTTAATTTTGTTTGAATTTCTGTTTTCTAATATTTAAGTTTACTTTATATAATTATTTTTACATTAATATTAGATTATTTTCCTCTCCCACCATTTAATGTTATTTTACAGTGTACTCGTACATTGTATCCTGAAGAGGATTTGCTTCGAAACATGTTAATAATTATTTATAAAATAGTGAATTAAATAAAATAATTTTTGACGATGACACAGCAATGTTGTCGAAACACATAAATATTTATGTATATGTATAGAATGGTGTAAACAAAGCATATTTTTTAATTAATTAAAATAATTTTTAATTAATTAAAATAATTTTTAATTAATTAAAATAATTTTTAATTAATTAAAATAATTTTTAATTAGTTAATTATATTCTCGACAAATTACGCACAAATGCACAGAATAATATTATGATAGTGAGAATTTTTTTCTGTAGTACATTGATCTTATTACAAACCATAACAGTTTCATTCCGAGAGGAAGGTTTGCATCTTTAAATTCATCCACCCGAGATGAAAATACGGTAAACATACAATGTATAGTACCTACTAAGTAAGCAGATAACTTTTTCTGTCGATGCTACAGTCACCGTGTTTATATACTACTATATGTATACACAAAGAATACTTTTTAGACCCCCTGGATGCCTGCTACTAATAAATACATGTTTAACTTTTCCACTTGTTTATTTTTGACTCATGGATAAAATATTGTTTAGGTTTTTTAATCATTTCGTTTCAATGAAATTCCACCACGAACTGACTACCACAAAAACAGTTTCATTAGATATTAGAAATTTTGATACGAGAAACGTGTTCTTATATAAATGATAACTTGATTATTTTAGGAATCAAGATCATTTCTTTAAAATACATAAGATATTGATGTAACGAGCTTTTTATCAAAGTTAGAAAACTTCTTATGGAAACCCAATCAGTGAAAGAATGAAACTTTTCCACTTTTTCCATCGTTAACTTGTTCCTACACCTTTCGAGTTTCTTGTAAGTTCGAGTAAAATTATAATATTGAAAGGCCCAATGTACCTTACCGGGGAGTAATAGAATTCATTGCCTCGACCAGACAAAAAACACCTCAACAAACTGATATAAAAGATACACTGTGTTGAAAAGGCCAAAGTATCAATATTGAATTTGTATCGGTGACGTGTGGTTTGAATTGTTTTTTTGATTAGGTTGTTTGTTATTCAAATATCTCGACAGCATCAAGGCAGGATTTTATATTATTATACGCTATTGCGTGGTTCAGATTTAATCAAATTGGGGTTGATCATGGATTGGAAATTGAAGACACCGTATAAAAGGTATACGAGTATGACAATGACATGTGTGGATTTTTTAATGCAGTGTTTTGATTTTGTTATTTTTGCGTGGTGCCTTTGTACTATTTCGTGTGATTGGCTCGGTAGGGTCGCCATTTAATGGTGAGGGCAGAGGAAGTCGGGGCTGGCATGACAAACTGCCGTCAAGCAGAACCAATTACAGCACCGCGTAAACCGGAGGTAAGTACACGCTAAACAAATAACTGGAATCCGTGGGGGGTGGCGAACCAGCGGTGTGGGGACTCTCCGTGACCCAACTCAATTAGTGCTTCAATTAAACTAGGTCTCCGTACGGGCGCGGAAAAAGAAAACACACTTATTACTTTATAACCTTCTTTAGCGGATGTTGTAAGACGTGTATCGCGGCTACGGATGTGAAATTTTTCCAGTGGAAAAATATTGCAGTCATGCTTTCGAAAATAATTTATCTCGCTTTGTACATACATGGGACTGAAGGAAATGGTATATTTTCAGAATTGTCTAGTAGAACTAAATAATAAAAAACAAAATATTTACACTTTCTTCAAACATTGTTTAAAAACTAGGCTTGAATCATTGTGACTGAAAGTGACGCAGACGTAATATGAAATTATTTCTCTCGGGGTCTCCTTATAGTCCTTATGTACAGTTAATATTAATTGTAAACTGTAGTATAGATAACCCTAATTTAATTAACCTTATTCAATTTCATATACCTACGAGAGCTACTCGTTCCAAAATCCTGTTTAAATGTAACAACACCAGGACTGGGCATTACAAACACTCGTTTGTACCTAGATTACAAGAAGTTGGTAATAAATACACAGATGTGACGGATCTATTTAACTGCACGGAAGATAAGTACAAGAAGGCTATACTATCATACCTTTTCAATCAATATTAATTTAACTTAAGGATACTATATGTTTTATATGTACGCATATCTTTTACTTTTATATCCTTCATGAACATTTATTCTTTATATACTATCTGATGTCATTGTACGACCCATTACCTTTTACCATTGTACGACGCATTGTACGACACATTACCTTTTTAAAATGATGTGTGCTATATACTTGTGGTTTATGGTATATTTATACCGTTGATATTAAATAAATATATATTTGAATATGTTATTTTCCTTCCACGCTCTCTCATTCAATGTGTCATGATTCCTTCGTGCGCATCTAACCATTAATAAAGATCCGTTGCTACTTGTACTTGTATTTCAAACACCATTTAATCAATAAATATTTAAAAATTGCATGGGGTTGATGGTTGGCCATTCCTTTTCAAGTTCATCCGCTTTAAACAAATTATATCAGAGCTATTGAGGTCCGGAGACACGAGAGTGATATCAGTTTCTTGCCGTAAAAACTCCTCCCCGCCACCTCCAGTTGCTCGGTGGACTCGGCCGACGACAGAAAGGCATAACTCGTCATGGTCAATTCAATAGATTAGCTTTTCTTGCATTCATTATTAACAGAGGGAAATTCACATTTTTTAGTCAACAGTGCTATTCACCAAGTGTACGAGATACTGAAGACTTAGGAAAAAAGCACCTCTATTCTGCTAGTTGGTTTATTTAGCTGTTTCAGGCATTATCGGTTCTTGTAGGTATATAATATGAACTCTATCAATAAAGTCTTCGCTTTTCGTTTTCGTTATCCATCGTATCGGGTAAAGAAATTATCTATTACATTTTCTGTCGTATTATTATATTTTTTGTCGTGAAAACTGTATTGTTAACAACACCCGAAAGTAAATTTAAGAATATGAATGACTCGTTATGTTTTCTCTACTCACGTTAGTGTAAAAAACTGGATAGTAAACCATGCATTGGCTTAGAAGACAACATTTTTTTAGAGGTGCATCCAAAATTACTTCAACAGATAAGGCGACTGATATGACAGAGGTTCTTTGCCGAATGACCAAAACGATAAATCGCTGTAGATATTCTGATGACCTCTAATTGTAGAAAAATTTAAACACACCGCCATTTAAATAAACACTTGACTATTCTTCCCAATAGATCGAGAGAAATAGATCAGCAAGGAAACCATTGTTTTATCTTATAATCTGCCTATAAGTAAACCCTATCGGAACTATTTAAAACTACCGTTAAAACTACTTGTGAAACCTTTTTTTACAACTCAAACTATCACAGATATGAATATGAATGAAAAAAATTGAATATCCTATTATATTATGAATTGAATCAAAAAGTTCACCGAATTGGTACTACTAGACAGGTAAGACTGGTGGTAGACCAAGTAGAGGAAGACGCTATATCGCATGCCTTCATAACTTGTGTGACTGATACCAGTGCAGTTCTATCGAGTTGTTGATAGTGAAGATTGCCGTAATGATAATGATGGGCATTCTCCGATATGAGATCGAACCAGGAAAGTTAAAAACACAGATAAAATCCAACATCAAAATACTCATATGGATATTGCTTTGGCTAATTCGATACCCGTCGTGAGATTGGAACTCGAATCATAAACCCACCTGACTACGGATCGCGCCGATTAAATGCTTCACTTGTAATTATTTCTTACAAAGCCATCGGTAATAATAGTTTTTCTTGATTTTAAACAGTTCATTGCGAAATCTAGGAACATAATATTATCGTCATTAAAACCCTCCCATTATTAGACTGCTGTAGTTATTTTGTAGGAAAAAGCCTTCCTAAAATTCTTTTTCTGTCTCCTAACTGAGGTACTTTCGTACTAATCTTTGCATTTTTTCCTAACATAAATCCTTCTCTTATAATCCAACTCGGTACCATATCGTCGTGGTCGGCGAGAAGATTTATTCGGTTATTCCTTAATCCTGAAATAAGAAACAAGGCGAGACTGCGTGACCCTCCGGCCTTCGTGCCACGTGGCAATATTACACAGAATTTAATTAAGTTCACAACTTTTCCACAAATTGGGTTTTTTTCCATTTTCCATTTGGTGGTTTGGTTTAGAGTTATTAACGAATAAAAAGTTTTTCACTTCCACGGAAAAATAAAATAGCATTTAACTTCAACGACAATAATTCGTTCGTGTCAACATCTAATTGCCGCAAATGGTGAATAAGTCACAGAGCTGTTTGGTTATTGGATTCGTGGACTTGTGGAAATATTGTCTTTGAAAGTTTTTTGTGGGGTGGAAATCGACAAAGTTAACAAAATTGGACCAGCAAAAGTTAGTTCTTTATATTTAGAGAACATTATTATTATGTGAACATTATTATGTTCAATTCTCTAAAAATCATTCCAGACAGAAAAAAAAAAGTTTTAAACATTTTTAAATAACAAAGCAATCTTCCCAACAAGCCTTCCATTGATAAGCCATGTGGTAACTCTGAGTGACCAGCTCAGGTATGGGAGCTCCATCGAAGCCAGAGTAAAGTTAGCCTCTCAGAAGCTGGGCGTACTGTACAGAGCCCGTAGATTCTTTAATAGTACACAACTACTGATTCTGTACAAATCGCAAGTACGCCCCTCTGTAGAAATTGGTAGCCACCTATGGTCGGGAGCCCCCGAACATCTAAAAAAAAACCTTCACTCTGTGCAGAAACGGGCGGTCCGTTTGATAGATTCCCCTATCTTAACAAACGAGTTGCAATCTTTGGAGTACAGACGTCAGGTGGGAATGCTGTCCTTGTTCTACCGGTATTTCAATGGAATGTACTCTGAGGAACTAGCGTCATTGATCTCTTCGGCACCGGTGCACAATCAGGAAACACGCCAAACGCGCGCCCAACATTTATACACGGTTGACATTTGTCGCATGAGAACGGATCGCTTCTACGACTCGTGTTTGTGCTCAGGTGTGGAATGATCTGCCGCTCTCTATGTTTCCCCCCCTCCCACAACATGGGTCTCTTCAATACCCAGGTTCACTCCTTCCTATCTTCCAAAAGATGCTCCACACAGTATCACCAAAGATGACATAGACTTTGAGGGAAATTATTTCGCTCAGGAGTAAATGTAATATATATATATATATATAAGTGTATTTTATCTTTGTATACCTACACTGCTTTATTTGGGTAACACAGCCGTGTCTTCCTCGGGATGATAGCTAGAATAGCCAGGAATTTACCATCCTCATTTTTCCCTTTCTCCCTCATTTTTCCTTCAGACTCTCGTCAGTAAGTCACAATGGGGATACAATAGTCACCACCAACTCCGGGTAGTGGGGAAAAAATCATTTACACGATGTAATATGAATGTAAAAAAGTGTGAATTTTCCGATTAACCTTTGTAATAATTTATTTTAAAGGTAAGTTGCAGATTTAAAATATGTTCTCAAGATTTATTTACTACTACCTGACGTGTACCCGGCCTTGCTAGGGGTTGTGAATGATTTGAAATAAATTTATGAGGAGGTTGTGAATTCTAGTAAACTGAGTGTAATTAGAATATCTTGCCCCTACCTTCACTCCTACTACTGCTCCTACCTCCCCCCCTACCCCTACGCCTACCCCTATCAACTCATCATTCATTCAATATCCTTGTCAGCCTTTACTTCTCTCATTATTATACTTCCCATATACACAAACTCATCCCCTTGCTCCAACTATTCAAAGCTGTTGTCAATATAAAAGTATTTTTTAATAAAATTAATATATAAACATTTTTTTGGGTCGTAGAACAAAACAAAAGACAATGTTGGAACTCGTAGTTTATCCTTTGTCTGATTCCAAGTAATTTGTGAATATTAAGTGAGTTTTTTATAACTGGATGGTTCTCACGGAAGTGTGAACATATGTAAAAATCAAGTATAAATAAACAAATTATTTTAGCAGTGAACGTTTTGCAACTAAAATCGAATGATGTTCCATTTTTGTTCCCAGTACGTTTCGTGCCTGTTTTTTTTACATTTTGTGGCCTCTTCTAACCTCGTGTATACCACATTGTTACTGATAGAAAACTGCAATAAATTACCTTTAATTCGATCCCGTAGTCCATTCCAGCGCTGAGATAATGCTTGATAATTAAACATACACACAAACAAACAAACAAACAAACATAATATGCATAGTCCACATTTATATATTAGATAGAAAGTTCAATCGGAATATGATGTAAGGAGAAAGGAAGAGAGGGGGGACGCAAAATTACTCTTAGTTATAAAGAACCGATTTAAAATAGAAAAAAAAATCTTTTTGTACGTCAAAGACAAAACAATCTATGGCCACCGTACTTTGATTACGTATAAATATTCTAAGTAGGTATTGAAGTTTAGTCGAGCAACCGGATAAAAGAATTCGGGCTTGTGTAGGAATTCGTGGAATCCCTAATGCCACTATCTACGAGTGTGTCATCCCCGGAGATAGGACTAAGCGAGGGGCATTTTATTTGGAATCCTTACCAATTACTATTAGTCCTACGCTGATAACCTCCATTAGTTAAGTGATTCTCGGAGTGGTTTACAAGACGGTATTTAAATAAATATACGTGATTAAGAGCATCATAAAAAATTAAGATTCTCTCGCTGTTACTCCAAAGTATATATTGCAAACGATTCGAATCAGTACCTCCCTAAATTTAATATATTTGTGCAGCATTTTGAAACAGGATTATAAAGATTTCTGCTAACCCTTTGTTACAAAGGGATGAAATGTTGTAATGCGCGGCCGGTCCCAATCAAAATTTCACCAATGAATAAATTAAAAAAAGCTTGTAAGAACCACATTAAATAAAGCAAGAAAAAACCCAATATTATATAAGTTTTCATTAGTTATATGTAATAGTTTCTAATAGTAGGTATATAAGTTATAATAATTAGTTATATGTAAAAGTTTCCAATAGTATATAAATTATAATTAGTTGTTTTGTAAACTTTAACGTACAAATAACTAAAATATAATAAATAAAACAAAAAAAAAACAACAAAGATCGCCATAGATAAATACTACAATTCAGAATATATTTTTTTATTTGAACCCCGAAACAGCTGTCACAATAACAAAAACTAAAATACTTGCAGAGCTTAATAATAACATTATTAAATTTGATTTAAATTAAATTTATTAAAAAAAAAACGTTACGATGATGAATTGTCTTATTGTAATTCTTAAAAAATTATTTTGCTGCCCTGAAGTACACTGGCACTAGAACACATACATGTTGATATGTATATATTAATAATATAGTGACCACAAAGTAATTTTTAATTAATTTATAAACAAGTAATTAAAAAATGTACTTTGTTTACACCACCTTTATAAAAATAAATAAATATCTCTACATGTTTCGACAGCAATGCTATCATCTTCCGGAATATATAATTGACTATTTAATTTTATAATTTCTTGATATTATTTTTAAGTATTCATATATTCCTGAGGATGACACAGCCTTGCTGTCGAAACATGTAGAGATAGGTATTTATTTTTATAAAAGTGGTGTAAACAAAGTACGTTTTTTAATTATTTAATTAACAACGATGCCACAATCGTTTGAAGAAATTATAATTTATAAACAGTTTACAGCCTCTTTTAGATGCCCAGCTCTTCCATGTTTGGTATCCTTTCACTGGTGATCGCACAAATCAACACACGTATGAATCGGCCCACTTTTTAATAGTGATATAAAGTCATTAAAAGTATTAAAAACAAAAGTAACACGGAAAACCTAATTAAACCTAACGTAATTAATTTTTCTTTATTTCAAATTTATAAAAAAAAAAATTATAAATAATTCACGTACCATACATTGCAGATTCTGCCGAAATTTTCGTGCTTTAAAAGTTATGACAATTAGACAACTTTATGCTAACTTTGCAATCCCTCATCTCTTTATATTCCCCTACAATCCCAATAAATTATTTTAATAAGTTCTTCAACAAACTACACCCTTAATATCCCATTGAAATATACCACCCACGGACAAAGACATTTTAAATACTATGCAATTAATGTACATCTTTAAAACAAACAAGAGACATTACACCAACACATTTGACAAAACTTAATTTTTCGATCTGGATAAAATCAAAAGGGACAGATTTTTTTTATAACTACATTTTCATTCAAAATAAATAATTCATTTGAATTTTTTATCTTTTTTATGATAATTTTATTTTATTTTTATTATTCTTAAACATAATTGTATATCCATTTCACAATAATACTAAATCATGAACACCTCAGTACAGGTTCTCCTAGTGAGGGGTTCACAATACGCTATTATGTGTTAATAATTTGCAGTGCATAAACATCATTACATATAATAATTACTTATATTATGAAAATTGTCTGTAAATAAATAGAAATGGATAAATAATTTTTTTTTAAATCATCATGGAATCCCCCTTCACTAACACCAAAATATATACAGTGAAGTTTTTTACCTTAGCCTAGCAGTTAAGAATATTTTTATCACTTCGAAATTATACTCTGAACATACTCGTACCATATATAGATTTGTGGCAGAACGTGACCCATCTGAGCGGATCTCTCTATGTCTACCCTTAATCCATCATGGCATGAAGAATGTTCCCAAATCAGGATCATGTTTGAGTAGGTACTCATATCTGGCCCATATCAAGGTTGGTTTTAAAAATTGCAATGATTCATTCCACTTGTCGCAGAACATATTTATCAAAAGGACAAGAATAAAATAAACTCTACATTCATCACTATACTATATGGTATACTTCTTTTTTAGCATGATGTACCTAAATATGCATGGTTCCTAGGTGTATAATGTCCATTAATTGCCCGAATTTATTAATTGCATTAATGCCCCGAATACACGATCACCCAACCTCCCAACTCGAGCGTTTGGGCGATTGTGTAAATGGGTACTTTGTACGTATTGAGCCAACGTTGGCTCGAGTTCGGCGAGTTCTCCCGAGATCGCTTCGGTGGCGAACTAGTTGGCCCAACCTTCGAACTAGTTGGCCGAACTCGCACAAACCGGCCTTCTCAGATTGGCCGTTCAGTATGAATTCGGCAGGCGATCTCGATGGACGTCCTGTGCGAAGAATAAAAAATGAAGTGTGTTTGTATTGACGAAAAAAAACTCAAATATGCAACTAACCACCAAGTGTGCATTATACATATTATGATAATAATAATAGGATACTTTGTATAGCGCCGTTTTTCATGAAAAATCACCTCAATAGCGAAATACATGTAATCCGATGTATAATCGGGGCTAGATGTAATATTTTTTTGCGCTGCAATCTGACTTAGCATGTGCGTAAAAATAAAATACGAAGTTAAAGCAGGCACAATAGCTATCGAAAAGCGGTTGGAACTATCCAATTGAAATTCGTCATATTTTTATAACATTTTTTTTTAAATTGTGACATTCAAGAAACAAATGATTTGATAATTATTGTTTCATATGTACCTATTATTTATTTCCGGTATTATAAGTACCCAATGAGAATCGAATTATGTCAATAATATTACGAATTTCGGTTTTTCTATGAATATCGTTTTCTATGAATATCGGTAGATCAATAGATTTTAGCTAAAATGGCATCACTAGTTTGGAGTTCGTAATTAGAACGTTGGCCGATCGTGTAGTTGCAAGATTTATAGTCACTATACGATCGGCCAACGTCCCAACCCGAACTCGGTTCGGAGTTGTGGTCGTAGCATAACACTAACGATTTCACTAATCAAAAATCACCCAAAGGCTGGTTACTGAAAGGGGTTAAAAATGTGATAGGAAAGTGAAAGCTCTGTGTAAAAAAGCTCTTCTATCATTATGCTTTTGGTACATATATTTGTGAATTACTTTGCTCTCCTCCGGATGAGAGTTGTGCAGTGTGTATGAGGATAAAGGACTAAATTCTTGGTGGTCCACGCAACACTCGACGACGATCAAAAGGATGTCTCAGAAATTTGTTGAAATTATCAACAGAATTCTACAAATATTTATGATAAGGCTTTGTTAACAAAATATTTACGAACGCTTCATGAGAAATTTATTTTATTTTAGGAATCAATGCGCTTGTGTTGAAATAAACACATTATACACATGTACAGAAACAACTCTTCTTGTGCCACCGATCATCTAATAAATGTAACATCAATAGAAAAGGAGAAACAAATAACCATGTAAAACTATCATCTCTATAATTAAATTAAATTTTTCTAAAACTGTGTTCATCTGAAGCGACCTGCCAGGTAAGTATGTTTTTCTGTATCTGTCTGTACATAATTAGTTAAGAAATATTTGTACAGCGCCCTTGAGGTGATTTTTCACAAAAACGGCGCTATACAAGTCATCCAACTATTATTATTATTATTATTATCACAAAATAAAACTTAAGGAGGAATATGATCGAATGGCATAAAATATTCGACCCTTTTCTTCTGTGATGAAAAACCCTTTTAACTTGGCTCCTTTTAATTATTTTATTTTCTTCAAATGAATTTTTTTTATCTTTATGATCACGAATAAATTTTAAAATATGATGAAAACCTTATTTCTTACCCGATAAATGAATAATTCAAAGCTCCATGGCTTATGGTAGAATTGATATTTTCGTTTTAAAAATAGTGGGTTTACCTAAATATTTCAGAAACAAAAGCTGTCAAGTTATGTAGTATATTCCATCCTCTCAGTTTACGTGATGGTTATTGTAATGATCGTATAGTCGTATTAATATAAGCTGAAGTATTCGGCGTTGCCCGAGGTTATAACAATAATAATAATACTTGAATGATTTGCATAGCGCCGTTTTTGTGAAAAATCACCTCAAGGGCGCTGTACAAATACTACTTAAATGGTTTCGAGAAAATTTTCGAGGTTGTGATGTGTTTCCCTACCCCTACCCCCACCCCTACCCCTACCCCTACCCCACCCCTACCCCTCACCCCTACCCCTACCCCTACCCTACCCCTACCCCTACCCCTACCCCTACCCCTACCCCTTACCCCTACCCCACTTACCCCTACCCTACCCCCTACCCTACCCCTACCCCTACCCCTAGCCTTACCCCTAACCCTACCCCTAACCCCTGCCCCTTCTCTTACCCCTACCTAGTAATTTTCCTCTTACTTTGAACGTCAAGTGTGCAAAATCTCATCAAGCTCGGAATAAAACCGTAGATTTTTATGAAAACAAACAACAAATACCGCCCGAGACGCTCATTCTTTTTTTTTAAATAAAAAAAAATGAACTAAGGCACATATAAGAAGGTCCTGTTAAGCCAAAACATATGTCTTGTCAACAACAGTTGCCTATACGGTATACCATTATTTACATAGGATAAGGATAAGGAAGGTGGAAAAATAGTCAAATGACTGTAATTAACGTAATGTGTTATCTGGAGTAATAGATAACAGGTGATGAAAAAGAGACAGGACAACCGTTCACAGTCCTTTATTGTCCTAACTGGTAACGACCGTGTGACTGTCGACTTCAATCAGTTCGTTAGTTGTCACGCGGCAAAAGAAGTGCAAAGCATTATTGTTAATGTTATTGTTTGCATCTGAAACTGCATACGAATTATGTAGCTTCAGGTGAACTTAAGTATGTAAAACACAAAATTAACCATAATGGTGTTTGATGGAATTGGGTGAAAGTGGATGTAGGACATAAACAAGGAATGAGAGGAAACGGGATAACCAAATCACTCACCACTGTAGCTTCGGAGTTCGGGCACACAAACACAATCACTTTCTATTTGTGGCTTTAACGATAGCCTAACAATAATTCAAAGCAAATGAAAAGACAAATATGAGAGATAAAACGATGTTAAAAACAACACAAACCAGCATCGACGACAATTCTTTTCTTTCTTCCCGCTCAAAAAACAAAAGAGCTCGAATTTGCGCTGTCTTCTGTTACAATTTTCAAATTAAGTAGTGATATGGTCAAGGTAGGAACTGAATAAATAACAGCACGGTAGGAACCCAACTGTATTCTTATTTCAAAATTCAACACCTGTAATTATTTCATAGTATTCTTGGAAGAAATGTAATATATTATGATCCTGACATTCTTTCCCGTTTGTATTGAGATCTGTTGACCAAATATTTGCTCGGTACGGAACGATAGCAATCCTTGAACGACCTTTGATAAGTAATATACAGGCAGGGAGTTATCACGAATTGGAATTTACGATCCGGGCCACGTCTAGACTGTGTAAATGTCCGCCGGTTCAACGGTGACGTGATTTACAAGCCGCTGATACGCGTTATGACAAAACTTTCAAACTTCGCCGAAACTTCTACGTTAAAGCGACGATTTGTTTGCGGATTAAGGCGGTTTATTATCACGGTGAACAGTGTATAAAGTTTGTTTATCCGAATCTCTGATAAAGTATCGTTAAAATATAGATGTTCCTGTAAAGTTACGTGCTATCTAGAAATGGAAGAATGTGCTCCAATGGCGTGCGATGTCTTTTCTTGTCCATACCTATAATTTTAGATATAAAAACGTTTAAAGAAAATGTTAATACAGTGTCTTTGTTAAAATCACTTAATTTGAGTTCCAAGTCAACTGATTCCGGAAGTACCTCATCGTCTTAATACTTCAAGGATTACGAAGGGTATTCTTAAAAATCTATGATTTATTTGGTATCAGCTATGTTAGTAAATATCAAAATAATTTAACAAGCGATCAAAAAATATTATAATGCAATAGAAAAAAATAAGAAAGGGGGGGGGGTGGTTTGCAGGCTTTCCCGGAAACATAGTATAAAGTATAGAGGTACTTGTTTTGGGATTGATTGATTAATGCAAGTATAAATGTCTCAAGTAAAAATTTATGTATGTATATTTTTTGTTGTTGAAAAAATCATTATTTCATTAGAGATATTGTCCCACCTAGAAATTGCAAACCGGATTATCCGGTTTGCAAAATATCCGGATTTTAGAATTTTTGCGAAAATAATCCGTGGTTATAATAATCAAATCCGATTTATCCGGATATAATTATTTTTTATTAAATTAGTTATTTGCAGCGTAATGTCACATGAAATGAACATGTCCACCAGGCTGATAGCATTCAATACTTAATAATATGGAGACAGTAAGACTCTAAGAGATACGGAAAAATAAATTTGTAATAATAAAGTTGCTTACTCAATAACGAAATGTTCACTTTATGCACAGATTTAGTACAAACAAGTGTGCTTATTTACTAAGATTTATATTAAACATAAGGAAGAAAAAATAATATTAAATGTGATAAAGAGAACAAATATGAATAAGGAATAAAACAAAATACTGTTTTGTCTGAAATTAAATATGTATTTATATTGTGTATGTACAAAGAGTACCTACCTTAATAAGAGGCACTTTTTGAATTTTCTATGTGACACCACTCTCTTGACCTGTTCTAGTATTTAATTGAATTATTTATTTAATTGATTTTGAAATTTTTAATGAAATTTAATTTTTTCACAATACAGGATCACGAGTTTCACGAAATCCGTTTTTTTTTCGAAACGTCTCTGGGTTTGCAAGCCCTCTCCAAATTGTTCAATATATGTATGTACGTATATTTTTTATGTATATTTTTGTATTGTGTATAATACACTGCATCCACTTACTAAAAATAATGTGCGTGAAATTATACGGAATGACAAGGTTTAAAAATTTTTTTTTTGCATGTCTCTTGAAACCTTCAAGGTTTGTATTGTAAGATATCAAGAGAGATATTATTTAGCAGCACCATACCCCTTGTCATGTTGTGCTATGCTAAGATATCTGTTCTATCATGTGGTATGCATAATCTATCGTGGTGCCGCCCCCAACAGTAGTTGTTTGGTGCAAACAGCTTATGGCATTCCAGGAGGTATGGACTGTCTATCAAATTATATACCTGACTAATAAAAATATCTATGTAAATTTACCATATGAATGTAAGCACTGGCAGTTCATGGCTTATCTCATTGGGAGATCAATAGGAGAAAAAAAAAAAAATTACCTCATGTGGATGAAAAAATCCTACGTTGTTCTTTTCCTTATGATTTTTCCCTAGATCTAAAGGAATTTTAGCATTATCATTGCAATAGAGATTAGCGACCTAGCAGCAAGAAGGAATTAAAACGTTCGTGACTAATGAATAATATAATGTTATACTATACCAAAAACAGTTTTAAATATCAAATTCACAATTTACACACGAAACTATCCGTTATTTTAAATATACATAAGTAATATCTTCAGTAAACAACTTATAACACGATAATCACAAAAAAAATCTATTGGTTTTTGCGAAACACTATTCCGTACAAATATGTCGTTAAGAAATCCCATAGTCGCTGCGCGCCCAGGCAGTTAGTAAATTCCCAAGATTTACACGCTCGCACGTTTTGATGCTGAATAGTGACGAATGTGTTTTTAAGAACTATGTCTGAGTAGAGAATGTTCCATAGTCGTTGAATTCATAACGCACATATGGAATTCATTTCGGACTGACTCTCGGGCTGTATTACCTAAACAGATGTATTTTTAGCACGGAAATGGAGTGCTGATACCAACCTTGATGTATGGCAGTGAGGCATGGAACTGGCAGAGGAAGGATGAAAGTAGACTGAATGCTGTAGAAATGAGATCTCTGAGACGAATGTGTGGTAAAACCATGTATGATCGAGTGAAAAATGTTGAGATTCGTAAAGAATGCAAGGCTGATGTAAGCGTAGTGAGCAAGATTAAGAAAGGGACGCTTAGATGGTTTGGGCATGTAGAGCGAATGAATGAAGAAAGGAGTGTAAGGAGAATATATGACGCGAATGTGAATGGAAGAAGAAGCCGGGGACGTCCAAGGAAGACGTGGCACGATCAAGTGAATCAAATACTTGAGTCGGGCCATGTCAGAAGTCGGAATAACAGAAGAGAATGTATGAGACGTTGTATGAAAGTGAATGAAGCAAGAAGTGTATGCCAAGATCGAGTTGTTTGGCGGTCCGTCCTCTCTGCCTACCCCTGCGGGGAAACGGCGTGATGGTTAGTTAGTTAGTTAGTTAGTTGAATAGTGCACTATTAAACATGTGATAAACTTACGATGCAAGTTTGTCTTTATTATTTTTTAAGGAAGTTCACTGCAGAAACGCACTGTAGATAAAACCACCACTGAAATTAAAATATATTTATTAAATTTCGTATGAAATTCTCTTTACGATGTGGAAAGATTAAATATAATTATAATTTCTTCAAAATATTGGTATTCACTTGGTGGCGTCTTTATTAATAGGTGTATCAAATGTTTAAGACATATTTAAGCAAGTTTCTATTATAAAAATGTGTGAAGAAAATAATCTTAAAGAAAATCAGGAATATTACAAGCTTATGAGAAATGGAAACCAATTCATAACACCTCATTTTGAAACAACTCAAATGCAAAACCATTATATTAATCAAACCATAAAAAACTGCAATAACCTCCACATCGAAATTCGCTGTATTAATGACCAATCATAACAAATAAATACAATTATAATTCTTCTTTAAAAAAAACTAACATACGTAAATATTTCATTTAAAACATTTTATAAATATTGACAAGTCTTGAATTTGAGGTATGATATCGATGAAGGTGGCCTAAATTGTACTGGTCTCATTAGCTTAGTCGGTAAAGCGGTTATCTATATATACAGCGGTTGAGTCCCAGATGCGACTGATACCTTTTTATTTTCTGTGTTTTTTTTCGGTTACGTGTTTCATTTAGGATATGTTAATATTATCTTCTTCAATGATTAAATAAAAATTATTTAGTAATCAACACTTTATTAATATATACTCGTACACATCAACACGTTTCTATACTTCACAATATTATTTATTTGGATTCTGTATATTCCTGATGAGGAAAGTTTCGCTTTCGTAAATAAACACTATACCGATGGTATTGCATAAAACTAAAACGAAACAAACAATCTGCCTAATATTAGAGTGTTAAAGTTAAAACCTTCTAAATTCCTACCAAAATTAAAAAATTCCTCACTTAATTGTTCACACATTCCTCCCGTAAAATAATCGGGAAAGTTCGCATTAAAATTCTTCCATAACTATACCAACCCACGGTTATCAAATTCTACTCCCTAATTATCACCTGTCAATGGAGGGGCGAGGGGCGTCACTGTACCATTTCCAAGAAGTGATTTATCCCAGTTAAAACAACAAAAACTGATTGATTTTTGTATTTATTGGATCGACAATTCGACAGACTATAATAACGGGGACGCATACATTAAACAAATGGTCACTAATTTCATAAAAATGTTTTAGGAAGATACTCGAGTTCAACTGTTTGAAGCAAATGTTAAAAATTCTAATTTTCTACAGAAGATAAACAGATAGAAGTGTGTTGTGGGCGTGTCTCTGTGCCCGAATTAATGTCAATCTTATCGTACTTCTGATGAAATTGCCCAATTACCGAACATATTTTGTAAACACATCGAGTCGAAAGATCTCTTTCAAATCATTTTTTTAATGCGAATACAGCCCAACTATCGGAGACAGTGTGACTACGGAACCCCCAATAGGGTATTTTCACAAACTACAGATACCGTTAAAAATGTGTGGAAGGTTTATAGTTCATATATCTGATTCTGATAATCGAACTAAAAACTTTAAAAAATATTGATTTTAAAACGATCTAAAATTGCCCATTCCTAAACGGTTCGAATTAGCTAAAACGTCATTATGATGTACATAACGCCACTGGCTGACAAGACGGCTATTACCGACGTTGATCAGCGTGACGTCAACAACGCCATATTCACGAACAAAAACGGACATGTTATTTTGGCGGCATATCAAAAACAGCACTTATTAAATCGTTATATAAAATGTATTCTTCAACATAAAAATGCCGCCTTTATCGTAATTTTTTCTTCATTTTTGTAGATTATAAAAAAAATAATGAAAATTCCCTATTGGGTAAGTATATAAAGAAATATCTGGAAAACATATGCCTATCAAACGGACCTAACAAACGAATTGCAATGTGTCAAGTGGGAATGCTATCCTTGTTCTACCGGTATTTCAATGAAAGATTCTCTTAAAAACTAGGATAATTAATCCCTTCGGCACCGGTGCGCAATCGGGAAAGCACGCCCAACATTTGTAGACGGTTGACATTTATCACATGAGAACGGGTGGCTTCTATAACTTGTTCTTGTGTTCAACAGCTCTGCTGTGGAATGATCTGCCGGTCTTTGTATTTCCTCCCTCCTGTAACATGGATCTCTTCAAGACCCAAATTCACTCCTTCCTATCCTCTAAAAGATCCTCCACAAACCATCCCCAAAGATGATATAGGCCTTGAAGGAAATTATTTCCCTCGGGGCCTCCTGTGTGGAGTTACTGTAAAAAACAGAAGTTAGACTGGGGTGGGAGCTAAAGGGAGGTGGGTAAGGGGAAGGTTAGCTATTCAGATCTCACCAGGGCGATATTGAGAGTATCTACCAGTCTGTGACATACCAACATCTCGAATACTAAAGGTCAGGATTTGGAGCTATCGATACATCACTCTGTCCTTACATTAAAACTGGTCACGTTGGAATTTAGTCGATAGTGTAATTGTGATAACTACTAGCATTTTATTATGTAAACAAGAATCGTGCGCCTCATTTCTTTTTATAAAAAGTGGATTAATTTGATTATGTTTTTATCACTACTTACAATAATTATGTTACGATAGCCAGTTTCATTTGACTTAGTATTAGTTAATGACTTTCGGGTATTTCCATTGATTTTTCAGATGTAATGTAGTAGTATTTATTAAATTAATAACAATAACTTTGTTTAAATCACAGTATTTAAATTGTAAATATCTACATGTTTCAGAAGCTCATCGGGATATATTGTACAATATACCCACTAAATTTAATTTGTTTGAATATTTATATGTTCATAATTATTTTAAGATTGACGATCCCTTAAAATACTCATTGGAAAGAGCGGAGTTTATTTTTATTTTGGTATGAGTATGTTAAAAATGTAATAATGTGATCAGGTTTGGATGTCTTAAAATATTTCTTTTAAAGAAAATTTCAGAAATATCGTACGAAAAATAAGGAACTTGTCTCATTTTATGACAAATAAATGGATATTTATTGTCCCTTTTTATTACATACGTACCACACAAGAGTCCCAGCTGCTTCCAACCATCTGGACCCAGTTGTACTAAAGCATCTCCAATTGGTGACTTAAAAAAATTGTCTTTACTGAATTTTTACTGCTTTAGAAAAAAAAACAATTTAGGCAATAGTTAAAATATTTTATTAAAAACTAGTTGATGTGTACCCGACCTGGCTCGGGATTTTTTTTAAATATGCTCATGAAGTTGTGAATTCTTGCTTGTCATTAGGGTATAATTGATTTGACAGCGAAAGTAACTATCTCCTAATAAAGAAACATTCATTTAAATAGTTTATTTCATTCCAAACGTTTATTTTTTCAATATATTTCTAAATCATAAAGTTCTTAAGTAGGTACCTACTCGTGTTTTCCATTTTGAAAATATTCAACCTAAAAAACCTTCTTCTTTTGAATATGCAATCTGTGGCTAACCAGAGTGTTATATCTATTGGCTAACCTAAATATAACATAGCGGGTTCAATGTTTTTCATACTAATTTGAAAACGCTATAGTAACAGTTTTACACATATTGGATTTCATTCCAACTACTTTCTAAACCTTCCCGGCACTAATAAAAACAAACTGTGCTATTTTCAGCGAAACAGGTCCAGTGATTTTTAGGTTTTTGAACAAACAAAGTCACAAACTTACATTGATTTTTATATACCACCATTAGAAGTTACACAAAAATATGAAGAAAAAATTATATTATTAATTAAACAGGATAAAAACTTCAAATTGCTAGTATTTTAATCAATCTGAAGGAACTCTTGCATTTTAGCTCCAACTATAACTCAAGTTACCTGAATCCGCTAATGTATGATAATGGGATGCCGCCCACATTATAAATTAAGGGTTCAAGCATGTTAATTTAGCTCTCGACTCACACGTCCGAACCTGTGTTTAAACCCAATATTACGCTTCCCCATTCCTGTGCTCCGGATATGATTTATGGTAATTTTATACGGACGAAAGAGTGAGCAACGATGATAGGACGATGTCGATGGACGCTTTTATTTATTATTTGAGACCTTTATTTACAAAAACATTTAACAGGGTCAAATAAGTAAAATATTTATATTTAGTCACCAGATTTTAAAGAAAGCTCTTCGCTATGTACGAAAATGGAAGATTATTGTAGTTTGGTTTCATAGAAAACTTAGTATTACGCCAGCCACCTCGTGTATCTGTGACTTTCAGATTCGAAATCACAGAACTAAATATTCCCTTCTGAATAAGTGGTAATAGGATAAATAAACGAACTAATGACCCTAGTGTAACGTTAATAAAAGAAAAAAATAATATATTCTCCACTTTTTAGTATTTTCACGAAATCTTAACAATACAATTGTAGGTATCTCACAGATGGGAGACTTTTAATTATCACAATTATTTTCCGAGTAAATCGATGCTCACCGAAAATATTAAAAAATCATTTCGAACACCATCAATATTAAAATTGGGTGGGTGGTAAATAAAATCATATAAGAAAGTCGTCGGAATTTGGCCTAACCACAATGGTTTTGAATGCTGAAACAGCTGTCACAATAATAATAAAAAAAACTAAAATAATAGCATCATTAAATTTGATTTATTTATTTGTAAAAATAAATTAAATGGAGTTACAAATTAAACGCAATAACAATTATTAAATACAGGATTTGTCAAAGCAACCTGTTACATCACTCAATCAGCGTTGAAAAGGTCATTAAGGAAACCTACTTTTTTTTTAAACTACAAATAAACTCCTGCAGTAATTTTTTTCCACGGGGGTGTAATCACAACAAAAAGGTCAAAATTATAATTTACGACCCGCACGGACGTTAAATTTTATTGTCAGCCATTAAAATTGAAATCCTATTCATACAAAGTAGTGTCCGTTGTAGTAATTAAAACCCTTCCCTTACAGTGCAGGAAATTTCTTCGAGCTCCGGTCCTATACATTTATTTTTAAGTTGTATAAAAATGAATAGTTTACATCTATTGCTAAATGATTAAATAAAAGACAATGAAATATATAATCTAAGTAAAATCATGGTTTGTTACCCCTGACACCCAAAATTGTATATAACCCATAGTTTAAGAATTAATTGTACCAGTCTGAAGATAGCCGTCACGGGCTGAAACTGGTCACGTTCAAAAATAAAAATTGGAATAGAGTTTAAAAAAGAGTCTTATATTTAATCATTATAATGGAATTACACCATGTATTAACAGTTTCAAAAATGGAAATATATTACTTATATAAATCATTTTTTTAATAGTACATAATATGCACATTATGTGTATAAGCAAATAATCATGTATAGGGTGCTTTTTTAAGAGCTTGAGAACTTTAAATAATAATACAAGACAGAAATATTGCTCGAATGAATTTTTTATTATTATAATCTGGTAGATAATTTCATGGCATTTATTTTTTAAATATGATATCCGGTATATGTCCGCCGTGGGTACGAGTTGCATAGTCCATTCGATCAGTCCAATTTTTCAATACTTTTACCAATAAATCTGGCCGTATGGCGTCAATGGTGGCTTGAATATTGGATTCCAATGTTTCGAGAGTTTCTGGTTTGTCGGGATAAACCAATGACTTAACATAGCCCCATCAAAAGTAATCGAGAGGCGTTAAGTCGCACGAACGAGGGGGCCAGTTAACAGGACCACTTCTGGAAATAAAGTTGTCACCAAATTGATTTTGCAATAAGTTGATGGTTAAGCACGCTGTATGACAAGTTGCGCCGTCTTGTTGGAACCAAATGTCGTCGATGTTTAGCTGATTAATTTTTGGAAAAAAAAATGAGTCAGCATGGCTCGATAGCGCTCGCCATTCACCGTAACGGCAGTTCGTTCCTCATTTCGAAATAAATAAGGACCGATGATGCCGCCAGCGTGTAAACCGCACCAACCAATCAATTTGGTGATTCGTTTGGCTTGAGGATTGTCTTCGCTCCATATACGGCAATTTTGCTTATTGACGAAGCCATTTAACCAGACATGAGCTTCATTACTAAACATAATTCTTCGGTAAAAATGCTCTATGAACTTGGCGAACAGATTTTTTTTTCAAAGTAAATTTCCATAATTTGAAAGCGTTCTTCTGGAGTTGAACGATTCATGATGAATTGTGCCAATGCCAAACCTTACTGAACAGAAATGTCAACACAATTTGACATTCTCCACTGTCAAACCATAGACAACAACCATCGAAACATCTCATGCAGCTAAAAAAACACCCTATGTTAATGCGATGAAAAAACATCGGGCACGCATAAAACGCATGATACGTCCATTCCAACCGGCAGAACGCAGTTACCAATGCAGACTACTGGGCATCGTGGCATGGTAAGCGATGCACCTTACCCCTCTCACACACCACTCGTAATACTAGCTATTTTTTTCTCGATTTTTCGACCAAACTTTTTTTTCTATTGCATTCGATAAATACTAATATATTTTTATTATTGTAATATGCAAGCAACTTAATAGCCATAAATTTATTTTTACATATGGTATCCCTACAAACAAAAGACAATCGACCGACGATCTGTTTTCCACAGAGCTCTCGATTCATTCGCTTTCCTGCCCCTCGCTGAATCGGTCGTGCAGTAAAACATCCTAGTGACTTGCTAATTGTATTTACATCACTTCTCGCTTTTGAATTAACCTTCTGAATTTGTACGCGTCGAGAAACATATTTATCAAATGGTGACCCTTCTTTTCTTTATATCTCCGCGACAACCCTTAACGAGAGACACTTGGTAAGTATTAAGACACTAATACACAACAAACATCAATACCGTCTAAATCTACCATCCGTTAAATTATTTTATCCAATACATAAATGCATTGCTGAGGTACACCTGGAATATGAGCTCTGTGTTTGGCATATTTGCAGAAATATTTAAATAATTAGAGACATGTCAAATCAGTTGACAGCACCGGTAGGGTAAGGTTTTAAATGAGTGATGAATTATTCAAGAAAATTATCCTGCAAATACGCTTTAAAAAATGCAAACATGCCCAGATTACAAATAACCTCAAAAAAATTGAGTTCCTCCTATTACCATTATAATAAGTGTAAAATGGTGCTTGTGCAATGATGGAGGACTCAGCTAGACAGAGGTTGAACCCACATTATTAGTATGCGTCACAAAGCAAATAATACATAGAGATGCCCGAACATGTAAGGGGAAGAAACTAAAATAAGGGGAGCAAGGGGCGAGCTAGGCGTGCCGCCAAATTATGTAAAACAGCAAATAAGTAAAAAGGTTCTGCTGGTTTACAAAAATCGAATATTTTGTCAGAGTATTTAGTTTGACGCTTTTATAAATGTTTTGTAATTTGATTAGCGCAGTCAAAACCACGCAAAAAAACTTGGACGGCAGTGAACTAGGCTAGTGCCAAAATGGATGTCACGTGACCTTTGCATCCAGCCGTCGAAATGGTACTTTAAGTCTATTCAGTCTGACATCAGTGGTATGCATCTGTGTACTGCAGTTAAGATGTTATCATTGGTTTTTATGTGAAAATAGAGGAGACGAAGCAGTTGACAAGTGGGGGGCAGGATAATGACAGGTAACAGGGAAGCCGCGTCTCCTTGGCCCATTAACTCCAATAACACTACACTCACCAGTCGAGAGTTTTAATTAAAAGTACATAGCTACTTCTACGCGATTTTATAGGGTGACCAATGACAACAATATGAAAATTTTGAAAACATCATTTGAGCACGCGTTTGAATGTATTTGTGTACACCGGTAACGGTTCAAACTGGTTCGAACTGATTTGGAAAAATCGCCCGCAGTCCCCTCTTACCTCGCAGTGATACATAAGTAGGGGGGACAGTGGGGTAATGGCGAACAGCGGGTCACTCCGAACGATCGAGTTATAGAAGGTTGCGATACCTCTAGACCCATACTAACCGCGCCATGCAAAAGCCGTTTCGCTCGTCAGTACTGAACTGCATTTCTAAGCGGAAAGTTGGGCACGTCGTCAAAGTTAAGAAACTTTTTGTATTTTGTAAGAAACTTTTTGTATTCAGTCAAAATGATGTAATTTTTTTTACAGTAACTCCACATAGGAAGCTCTGAGGGAAATAATTTACCTCGTGGCCTACATCATCTTAGGAGATGCTGTGTGGAGGAGCTTTTAGGGGATAGGAAAGAGTGAACTCGGGTTTTGAAGAGACCCATGTTGTAGGAGGGAGGAAACACAGAGGGCGGCAGATCATTCCACAGCCGACCTGTTGAATACAAGAACGGAGAAAGAAAGAGTCGTAGAAGCGACCCGTTCTCATGTGACAAATGTCAACCATCTGCAAATGTTGGGCGCGCGTTTGACGTGTTTCCCGACTATGAACCAGTGCCGAAGGGATCAATGATGCTAGTTCCTTCCATCTTCCATTAAAATATCGGTAAGCAAAGAAAAGTTCCCTTGAATATTTTCTTTACAAAATTATCTTTATGTATTCTATGCAAATAAACCTTCTTCTTTTTAATATGTAATCTGTGGCATATCTATGGGTTAACCTCAATACAACACGGCGGGTACAATATTTTAAAACGTTATAGCAACAGTCATACATATTGGATTTCATGCAACTACTCTATAAACCTTCCCGGCACTAATAAGAACAAACTGGGCTCTTTTCAGCGAAACCGGTAGATTAATTTTTGTGAAAATCGAGGACAGTCAGACAAATATTATTTTAAATATATATAGATTTGTAAAATTGCGGTATTCATCAAAAAAATATATCTCTAGTATGCTCTTCGAGTAGTTTTAGTCGGACAGGAAAAATACAAGTTTGAATGATTACACTTATTATGGATAAACTTAATTCTCACAACACTATGACAGATAATCACCAGACGTCTTCAGTTCCTGATAGCATCTCCTACCGCTTCCTGACGCAATTAATTAAAATGTTCAGCACATTAAGCGTCACATTTGCGTCTTGCAAAGACACAACACGGCGCTCGCATAACTACACAGGTACGGGCTGTGTTATTACCCGAAGAGTCTTAGCAATGTCATTACCTGGCGGACTACATCACCCGTTGATTAAAAAATATATCAAGATTGCCTTTCATAGAATTATCACCTCACTAACAAATTGCGTCTATTGTCTTCGAATGCATTCATTTACTTTTTGCAAAGCTTCCTTTGAAAAGATATTAATTGTACTGCACTTTTGTTGCACTCTTTACAATGGCACTACATACATAGCTAATGTATTTATTCCTCGTGATATTAAATAGATTTTGTAAGATTAAGGAAAGCAAACAATTTTAATTATTTCTAAAAATATTTTAAACCGTTTTATATATCGTATTGTAAAGTTTTTGGATACAATGCCAGGGAACACTTCTCAGTCTTTCTGTGTCAACTGTGGTTAGAGGTGCATGTGGATATAATCTTCTCTACCCAGTGAGCGGGCTGCCTATTGATACCATAGGGCTTCTATTTATTTTAATTTCAACGAATTTTAAGCTGTGTTATATGTGCAAGCGGCACTTGCTTATTGAAATCTTACATTTAAGCCCGCTCACTAAGGTAATGGAGGATATAATACAGATTTTTAATTATTATTTATTTTTATTGAGATTTAAGAACCTCATCGTAATATTTAATCATTGAAGAAGATAATATTAACATAACCTAAATGAAAGATGAAACCGGATAAAAGGACAGAAACTAAAAATATTTCAGTCGCATCTGGGACTCGAACCCAGGTCCTCTGCCTATCCGGGGCAACGCTCAACCGATTTAGCTAATGAGACAAGTTCAATTTGTGTCATCTTCATCGATATCATATCTCAAATTCAAGATTTGTGAATATTATCTTCCATTGTTTAATCTCATATTATTGGCAGCTATTTTTATGATAAAAATAGCTGCCAATAATATGAGATTAAACAATGCATTATAATATTATATAATGCATTGACAGCTATTTTTATCATAAAAATAGCTGCCAATAATATGTAAGTTTTATTATATAAAATTTGCATTAATATGCATTAATAATGAGGGAAATTTTGCGCTGTTTCTCTCTACATTGACTTGCATTGTGTTATGTAAATTATTTAAAACTCGTATGTATATTTTATTTATCCTTATTATTTATTAAGGGATTTCTTGATTTCATACCAACCCGTGTGGGAATGACCTTACCGTTAACCTTCAAAACCGGAGTACTTGTGACGTTACGCGTACCCTGCCAGACTTTGAGAATTTGGCGGGCTTTAAAACAATTCTAGCTAATTACGAAACTTATTTAACCCTCCCTTCCCTGTGATGGGTATCTTCTACACGATGCTTCTAATATCCATCAATATCTCTATAAATATAATAAATACAAGGTTAAGATTTTAGATAATCCTCCATAATATATTTACGCATTGGTTTAAAAAATAATCAGAATTTATCGGGTACATCGAAGGTATTTTGTAAACATCTGAAACAAATTCGTGTATAACAGCGCTGTGAGTGCCTCCACATTGGATCTCGACGATACGTGAAAATTATGCGGGAAGCGCGACACTATATTCGCATCTCACTCTTGCATACTGTAGAAGCGCGAGGAGCTCGATGTTCTCAGTCGTGTTTTTTTTCCTCCGAGGAGTAGAGGCGTGCTGGCGGCAGTAACTCTCGGACTTGCAACCAGAGTGAATCTATGCCCGTTCCGTGAGCGTTGCCAGATGGTTTGTTAATGTTTTCAGCAAATAAATCTCAATTATTGTAATTTTTTATATCAATTAAAATTACTTAAGGGGATTAGCTAAGAATTTTCTTATTTATCCGATTTAAAATCGCTATTTTTTTATTGTGTATTGACTACCCAACACCGGAACGCGCGTTTTTATTTTAGCACCGTAAGGGAAAGGTTAAACTATGACTTATTTCTTTATTCTACGTATTTATGCAACCCTGAAGAAGGTTCAGGTAAAACTGAACCCGGTTGGTTTCATATATTCAATGGTGAATTTTCTTGAACATTTGGATGGTACTCATTAGCCATCATTTCTGCAGAGGATTATTAACGAAGCTCGGCATTCTGCACAACAAATGATCCCGAGACATTGTTGCACAAAACTGCATTTCACGATGCATCATCCCGGTTTTTATAGCTCTCACAGCTTGGTTTATAGGGTGATTTAGCCAATTAGAGGTGAACTTACGTCATAAATGCACCTTTATTTAATATCAGGTATATCGACCGGATATTTAACGAATATGCGAAGTATACGACGAAACCCGACCATAATCATTAAAGTAATATAGTGAACATGGAAATGATGCTTATCACTAATTCGGGAATTACCACGATTAAATGTAAACTATCAGTCAGTGGCTCTGAATCGAAATAGAAACCCATCTACAAAAATGAACTTGGTTAAATGAATTGATTCTGCCGATCTCCGCGAGAAAGAGACAAGATGGGGGACCTCTGAGTCAACAGGTCATGGGTTCAAAACGCTGTGAATATATGGTGTGCATATTTTTTTTTGGTTTTTCTTCAAAAAATGTGTAATCACTTTGTGGCGTCATAATCAACAAATTAATAAGAATTACTTTCTTGCATATAAATTTAATATTTATTTAAGTATTTTTTTTTAATATAATAACAATAAAAATAATGTTTTTTATCTCCTTTTTTATAACAAAATAACACTGGGATTTTTCCACTCCCGAGAATTTCATTTACAAAATATTAAATTACATTATATTAAATTGATGTGCTTGATGAAAAAAATAAAAATAATTCTAAGGTGAGGTGTTTTAAGTTGTTTCTGAACTTAAAACATCTCACCTTAGATTTTTTTTCATTGAGTGGTTTCGGTGTTAGTCTGTATATAGTGTTAATATGTTTTCTATTTCAGATATCCCTATGTAACGTATCCAGTGTTTTATTTGATTTTTAAATTTATTATGGCAGTTGTGATTTTTAAAGGATAGTGGAATTTTGTTGTAGAGTTTAGTACCATAGTATTGGAAGTTTTTTGTCCAAATGTTGTGTTTGTAGTTCCTTGTTGGATGTGTTTTTGACTCTGAGATCTAGTGTTTCTAATACTTGTGAATGTTGTTATTTCTTGTTGAATTTATTGAAGCGTATAAAACTCTTCTAATGTATTTTTTTATCATTGAAGATAATCAACAACTCCCAAATCGAAACACGACACCGAAAAGACACAGAAAAGAAAAAGATAATGGTAGCAACTGAGATTCGAACCCAGGACCTCACGGTCTATCCGGGACTTGCGCTCTATGCCAGCTACCCCAATACATCCGGTCACCTTTATCGTAATCACACTTCGTCTTCTAAGAACTGTGAATATGATCCTCATTTAATTCCCATATATTTTTTAGCTCCTGCCTTTTTATAACTACAAGATTCTGCCCGATATTATTTGTAATCGTTAGATAGTGTCTCGGATATATACCTATCCGATTTTTAATTATATACGACATCTGTTGACTTTTTCTACAAGTCTAGGATTAGTATATATATATTTTTTAATAAGTTATTGAAGCTTGTAAACCTCATTGTATTATATTTTTAATAATTGAAAATCAAATAATTTAGGAAACTTATAAAAATACTGTAATATGTTAATGTTATAATAATATATTGTATTTTATAGCCTTTTAAAGCTTTAAACCTCCAAGCATAAACTATTCCATTTCATATTTCTTTTACACCTGCCAACAAACAATTCATCTCAATATTTAAAAGCATTACGTCCTAAAATTCTTTTTACTAAAATATTTAAATTATCTCCATCTGTGAGGTAAGCCCGTGTCACGTATCGTTTACCCTTAAGTACGTATCTACTATGATTTATTCAAACTTTATATTTTACTTACTAGATTTTCGTCATACAGAAAAAAAAAACAAGAAAAAGCTTTTAATGCAATAATTAATTGATTTATTTACGACTCGAATGACTTTAAGCTTAAGTGAGCTTTTCGTTAACTGTTCTATACAAAAAATCCTCACTACTCGGAAGGATGAGAAGACATATCAGTGCAGAATTCTGTAAAACTATATACATGCCATCATTGTTCCTGATATTAATTATTGTAACAGTATTTTATTCTTGTCAAAAGAGGAGGATTTAGAAAACTAACAGTTTTGCAAAACAAAGCCGTGCGAATAATTTTAAGACGAAACAAATATTCCAAAGTTTAAAAAGTGCTGAGGGATCTAAACATACTGTATTTTCAGCAAATTATATACTTAAATGTTATAGTTTTTCTATTTAAAATGTTTAACGGCCAACAAAATACGGAATTCTTGAGAAAAATTGATAAACATCAACAACCACTCTACAAGAAGAAGAAATGAAATAAGACTTCCCTTTAAAAAGAAAATAAAATCGCAAAACTCATTACTATATAGAGCCATGAATATCTTTGAAGAAATACCGGCCAATATTAAAGAAGAGGAAAATATTTTGAAATTTAAGAAGGAAGTGATGAAATGCGTTAAGTTCGATTTTTAATGTCGTAATTTTTAAAGATTTATTTGTTATTGTATATTGTTAGTCAAATTGTAGATATTATGTTCGTATTAGAATACATGTAACCAATGTACATGTGTTCTATTTTAAGTTAAATAAATAAATCAGAACTGCTACAGACTATGTTTAATGTTCTAATGCCCTGAATTTAATGTCTCTGAAACAATTATATTCAAAAGATATTTTAATGTACGCATTCAAAAATCAGGATAGTTTTGCACATAAAAACTAGGCTCGATTCACAAGATCCTCATTACAACTTACATTCCACCAACGTACAACTGAAACAATTTTTGGACAAAGAAATTTGCAATATTTCTCTAAAAAAGTATTTAACATCCTTCCTCTAGCAATAAAAACCATTACAAAATTAACAAAAGTATTAAGTTATGTATTAAGGACACGGGAAGGACGAATATAGATATGATGTTGCAACCGAACAGAGTTTAACGGTCACGGTATGTTTTCTTCAATATTTTAGAATTTTTATTCATTTATTGCATTATAATTTTCCTCTAGTAATATTTTAACATAATTACGAAAACTTACTTAAAAAATTAACAAACTTACAAAAAACTTGAACGAATTTATAATCCACATGTAAAAGCATAAACAATGTGACCTTAGATCGGGGTACCCCAGGAATACATTATGAAATAATATTAATAAAAACAAATAATTGAAAAAATACAATTAACCGGTAAGTGAAACTATCAATAACAATTCTAATAAATGCAATAATTGCTAAGATTTTAGCTAAATACTACGTAAAACAAGACAACATGCATATGTAATAGTGAAGATTATTTAAAAATCGATTAAGTTCAAGTATGGTGTGCTCTTATATATCACTCCACCTAGTTCCTCGTCAATCATTGGAACTATCAATGGCGATTCGCTTAACAAGCTGGAAGTAAAGATTCTAATCTTAATTCTATTAAACACAGCACGCCATCCTCCACAGGTACCTGCAACCTACTACCTGCAAACTACTACTTGCAACTTGCAACTAGCAACTTGCAACATTGCTGCAAGTATTTGAACGGACTTCAAAGCTATTTATTTAATAGCTTTAATCTGCATGCGTGTTTCGGCGAGTATATTGCAATTTAAATTACCTCGGTCTGCGGGATATTTTTCTTGACAATATTGAGCCAGGTAATAAAATGTCAGTATTTTATGTTTTGAGTTATTGCGCCTTTTACTCTTGGATTGGGTTCTGGAATAATGGACATAAATATTTATCTACCTTTTTAATTTGTCATAAAATTCACATTAACTGTCAACTTTGGCAATAGTCAGTAATTCCATTACAATAAATACCGAACACCATATTAAGCAGGGTTTTGTATGATAAAGGGAAATATTCAGTTATTTAGTGCGGTGCTGTGGAGGTGAGAAGGCACTTGGTATGAACACAGACTAGGGGCAAACCGCTAAAGATCTATTCA
>JAHDVE020001734.1:0-58296 GCA_022606495.2 Halesus radiatus | reverse complement strand
AAATGTTGCACTCTCACCGACAAAACTAACACAACGAGGTCTCTAAATTGGAGTGCCATACATTTGAAGAGCTCTTTTTGGTCAGGACCAAGTCTCTTGACAGATTGCAAGCATAATCCACGAGAATTTCATTAAGATCGAGTTACAAGTAAAATATGCACGAGGGTAGAATGTGGGTGACTGTACGAACGAATATTTACATTGTGTTCAAAATAAAACTATCTTTTTTGTACAGTGCCGGTCCCCGTGAACTTATTAGGTTACACGCGAACGAAATAGAAGGGAGTAATGTAAATCAAAGTTTTCAAACTTCTGTTATTATTGTTCGAGTATTTAAGAATTTTGGTTCGGCGAAGAAAGTCCGAAGTTGCCCACTTGGTAATAAATCATTATGGATTTTGATACGCTTCGCTGCATTTGAATATTTTTGCTAAAACGTCGCAATGATGAATAGAAAATTGGAAGCTTCATAATTTCTCCCATCAGAACTGATAAACGCAAAGTAAAGCGTTTTTACTGCTTTTTTGTTTAACATTCTTGCAGAATATCTGAATTTATATTTGTGAAATGAAGATAAAAACCCTTGAGAAATGAAGTACCAAACTTTTTTCTAACATTTTAACTTTTTTATCTTCACTGTAATATCTCTACTTGAAAAACTTTTATTTCGCGAAGATTACTAATGTATAAAACATATCTGTTTGGAAAAAAGTAATAGAACTGTATTTAATTTATTTTTTAAATTTGACGAAAATCAAATTTAATGATGTTATTATTAAGTTCCGCGAGTATTTTAGTTTTGTTATTATTGTTCAAGGCAATTTTTGAACTGTGGTTAGGCCACGTTAATAGAGAATCCATCATCACAATTATTTTCTCAGAAAATCGGTTTCACTGGTAATAAATCAGTTCAGATACCATACAAATTTTAATTGGGCGGGGGTAAATAGAATCATATAAGTGGCCTTAACGTGGCCTAAACACCGTTTGAAAATTACCTTGTATGCCGAAACAGCTGTCACAAAAATGAAAAACTAAAATACTCGCAGAACATTATTAAATTTCATTTACCTAAATTAAAAAAAATGTAAGTCTATGAATTAAACACAATAAAAATAATAAGGAATAGAAATATCATTTTAATAATATTGCAAGGAATTCGCCAGCTCTTTGACAACCATTGCACTATGTTTGTATGCAGCACGATATATTTCCGTTTATATTAGGAGGAACATTAATACGAAATTCACAGTTTTATTGTAGAAGTTTTAAAACATTAATAAGTTGTATTCTGACTGGAAAATTATTATTAGGGATACTTTATTCATAAATATATTGAATTATCCAATTAATTTCAACATTAATAAATGAATTAAAAATTACTTTGTAATCACCACTTTATTCATACATACATATCAACATGTTTCGAAACCGATGCTTTCCTCATCAGGAATATACAGAATACCAAAAAATAATAACGTCAAGAATAGAAAAATGGTAAACATTAACAAAAATGTATTAAATTGGATAAGTAATTAATAAATAAAAATATTATAAAACATTGAATAACAAAGTTATATTTAAAATTAAAAAGAAATTATTTTTATTAATATGAAAATAAATTCAAAAGACAGCTATTTAAAAAAAATATTGTTAATCACGTTTAATTGACTATTAACACTTTTAATAAAGTGGTGATCACAAAGTAATTTTTAATTCATTTATTAAAAATGACGCCGCAAGTGAATACCAATCTTTTGAAGAAATTATAATTTCAATATTATTCTCTTATACTCCAGATTACACATATTCAAAGGAGTTGTACCTATAATCAATAATCAAACAAAAAATACTGGCAAAAATATTTTGTAGGTTATGTCAACTTTTTATGATAATAAAAATTATTGCAAAAAGAACAAAATTATTCGCGGTAGTTTTGCTGTCAAAATTGGTAAGAATGCTAATAATCAGATACCTGAAAATGTTGCGTTTGCGATAACGCGATTTTTAAGCGAAATTCGCCATTTTCACGAGACCTCGTGTAGTCGGTAATTTTCAGGCAAATAACGCGAGTTTTCATATTTTCACGCGATTTTCAGATATTAAAAATAATGAAGTAGGATTATAAATGTATTTTCATATTAATGATATAACTGATATATACTGGAGACCAGTCTGAAGATGGCTTTAACAAGCTGAAACCGGCCACGGAGAAATAAAATAAAAGTGGAAATAAGTTTCATATGTGTGTTATTATATCATTATAATGGAATTCCACCATCAGTTTCAAAAATAGAAATATTTTCATATTAATGTTACCGTTTTATTTTAAAATTAGGATTGTATATTCTAAATATTGTGCATTCTTTTGACAAGCTTGAGTAGCCATAAAAGTTAGCGCAGCTAACTTCACGTCGAGAACACCGATTTCGAATAAAAATTAATTTTAAAAAAATAAAAAAAAGGGAAAAAAGACAAAATAGCAAAAATATCACCACTTTTGGTGATAAATAACTAGAATATCACCAAAAGGAACGCAAGTTTCGCAAAATGTTAAGGGAATTTCAGTAAAAAATAACGCAAATTCTCTACTAGTCTCTACTAGTTATCAATGGTCTTTACAAAAGATTTTTATGTTTGATCCATTATCAAAGGTAGACAGGATTTAAGCATGAAATTAAATAAATCTTTTGTTTGTTTCTCCTCACTTGTTGGTTGAAATTATGGATCTAGGTCACCGAAAAAATAAACTAATAGAAGTATGTTGTGGGCGTGTCCCTGTGACCGAAGTAAGGTAAATTTTTGCTTGGGTCTTTCTCACGAATTTTTTTCTTGAGCAAATAACCAGTTTTAGTGGATTGTATGGGGCCTAGGAGGCAAAAGGTAAATCAGTGTAGATGTAGATCCTAGGAAGTATCTGTTCAGTGCTTCATCTAAATGTTTCCCAGATTTTCATGATATTTCATAAGGCAAATATAAAAAAAAGTGATTTGTTTATGTGACTTACAACATCCCTCAATTTAATTAAATATGTTTGGAAATATTTAGGTATCCTTTTACTTTTATCTTTAGTCTTTTATCTAAGGTAACCTGGGACTAGGTACTCTATGAAATAATGATTGTAGCTCACTTGCGAAGGGTTTTATTGGTGTTTTCTTGCAGTCGGCAACGCCGCTGCACGCACAGCCCGCAAGCCGCTCGGGGAAATGGGGGTAGGTACCCTGTATCCTGTACTAGCCGGAGGGGTGCTAAACCATTATAGTGGCTATATCCTACATACTTTCTCTTGGGTATGCTCGGACCTTCTTCAGACTGATTCGTTGATGGTTTTAAAAGTCGGCTACCGTGGAGAGCATTCATTTCTATGTCCTCGATTGTTATCGCCGTCACTGACACCATAGGCTGTTTTATCTCCCAGGCTGCAAGACCAACTAGCCAATGGTCATGCCGGCGGGGGAGCAACCTTTCTTAGAATAGCTTCGGATATTGACATATTCAGCATCGATGCAGCTGAATTCAAACGGCAAGATTTTTCGCTGCTAGTATAATATGTACCTACTTTTTATTATTTTATATATAATGTTTCACTAAACCTCGCGGCATAATATTTTGTTACATGACAATTCAACACACGTATGAATCGGCACACTTTTTAAAAGTGATTTAAGTCATTAAAAGTAGGAAAAAAAAACTAGCCTGAATACCTAATCTAACCTAACCTTATTAATCTGTAAAAAAATATTAATAAAAAAAATTAAAAAGCGATTCATACGTGTGTTGAATTATCCGGTTACCATAATATTTATATATTAATGCAATTTATTTTAAAACCCCAAAAATTATTTTTTTTTAATCTTTTAAAAATAATAAATAAATTAATTGAATTGAAATTATCCATTTTAAAAAGTTTTGTTTTGTTACTGATTTAATACACGTTAGTTTCAATTCCTGCAGAGTTCATGAAGCAGAATATAATTTACGGGTATTTCAGTAAAAGCAGGTCCGTTATGTGTGATCAAAATTTTAATAATAAGATGTACAAAAATGAAATGTTTGTGGGGTTGAAGTGAACATTGAAGTGAAAAAACTTTTCAAATATCAATATAATCAATTCAACTAGTCTATCTACGTCTAATGCAAATTGGCGACATCGGTTTTCTTTCAGATTAGTTTCAGTTTAGATCACACTTCTAGGATTTATATGTTCATTTCCAAATTTTTCACGAACTCTGGTTCTGTTAGAAGTGGTAACTGTTAAAAAAAATAAGACTAATCGTCGATTTGATATGATTATTATGTGTGATGGGAGTTCATACACCTGGATCAACTCTCCGTTTTAAATTATTCACACGGTTACAATGCATCGGCGTAGTAATATATGGATCAAAAACAAAAAAAATATCCAACAAAAAATTGCTATTAAAACGATACCGTTAAAACTGACTCAATCAGTTTACAAAAATCAGTTGTTTTTAATTTTTTTCCTATTTCTTCCAAACAACGGTTCACGACGGCTGGCCGGTCCCTACCAGCTACGAACCCTCGCGACACCTCGATCAATAGCCGAGCCGAGCAGAGGTGTACTGCAAACAATATCACGTGGAGTCGTGCTGCCGTGGCGTGGTGCTGTGGTACCGTGGAGCCGTGGCGTGGTGCATGCCCGAATTATTGCACCAGCCTACGCGACATGCGACACCTCTATTCTTCAAATGCTCTGTGAAGTGTGGAGGCTGGCAGATAGCCACATGGAATACATTCCACTCGAAATCGATTTAGTATTTTATATGGATTATTAAATGTGAAGAATCGTCTCGACTCTGTGCGAAATTTTCGTAAATATTATTGTTATCTTTTGTTGTTTACTTGGCTAAACTGTAGTCCTGTGTCAGGATTATACTCCCGTATGGCGTATGCAGAATTTAGGAAATGTATTCTAAGAGATTTGTAATAAAATTTATTCCGTACAACTTCAAACTATTTTATTACTCAAGTGCTGACCGCCCATCCTAGCTTTCTTCAAGAAATGCTTTCTTTGAGTTATTTCCTCAGCAATGCGTTTGTATTCATAGTAGTAGGTTGCGCCTTTTTCTTGTAGGTATTTCGTATTTTTTTCACTGAGGCATTTTACGTCTATTGAATAAAATTTACTAATCGCTTCTAAGACACAATAATCGAGTGAATTATGAATATTTTTGATCAATTTTAGCAATAAGTATGTTTATTATGAGTTATCGCAATATTTATTACCCTGAACGATAGAGATAATAATAATTTAAAATAGGAGTAAAATATACATCTCGTTTCCATTAATGGGCCAAGGAAGAACGCGTCAATTCCAGGGTTAATAATAAATCCCTATATTCATTATAAGATCTACATCTAGATTACTCGACGGTATATATGCAAGTCTCCCCAACTATCAAATTAACAAATTACTATCAGTTTTATTAATACTTATTACCGGCGTATTTATTAAACTCACACACTCGGTCAAATGTCCTGAAAGAATCCAGTTAAAGCTCTGCTGGACGCTATTTAAATTAATTAACGGGATGGCTCCGGCCTACCTATCGGAACTATGCATCCTCGAAAATTTTAATTCACGACAGTCAATTCTTAGATCAGCGACGATATCAGTAATTGGAAGGTTGAAGGAACCATAGCGCACACCAAATACTCTAAGTTTGGTGAACGTGCTTTCGGAGTGTCGGGCCCTAAATCCCGGAATAAACTGCCATACAATTTAACCTTGATTAAAGACTTAAAAGAGCTTAAAACTCATCTTTTTGGAAAGTCATATCTATGAATAGCACAGTTGCATACCCTAATTACATAGCGAAGCTAGCCGTTAGTACCTACCAAAAAAAATTAACAGAAAAAAATTAACTTTTCATAGTCATTGTAAATAAGTATAAATATTTGTAAATGTAAATAATAAAAAAATAAAAAAAATAATAACTAATATAAATACAAACTCTCCTTTAGCCACTAACCTTCTAATAAATATAATATCAATGACAAGTAAATTTTAGATAGTAACTGCAATATCATGCAATCTGCATTACTTTCTAATATTGTGTCCTGTGCGGGCAAAATCATATCTTTTCAATCTCAAACTTTATAATTATAACATGTAAATCTGGCCAGGTAAGTATGTTTCTGTATCTGTTTGAGCTACAAAAGATAAACCCTAGCAAGCAATATTTGTACAGCGCTCTTGAGGTGATTTATCTCTAAAAACGGCCCTATACAAATCATTCAATTATTACTATTACAGTTAAAAACACTTTCCGTATGAAAGTCATTTTCGACTACTAAAGCAAGATTATTTAATGTTATTACGAAGTTCTGATTTAGGCTATTTTTTTTACATTGGTAACAATTATTGCGTCAAATTTTAATTGCTGTCTTTGTCATTTTTCTCTTGTAAAATTACACGTACCTAAGAGCAGAAACAATGTTTCAAAAACTGTAATGTTTTCTTTGAAATATTAACGTTTCTTGTTTATATCTAATTATGCCCGCAATGATCCGTATTTACAAAACATGTATCGTGGAAAATTACTACAAAAGAGATTTCAATATTCCATATTTATTTTGTAACCCATAGATGAAAATAAGAAGCCGGTTTTAGAAATTGCTGTAATACTAATGAGTTACTTGGGGCATAGCAGAAATCATGAACTAAAAGCAATAAACAATGTATAAAAGATTGCAACATTTTTAAACAGTTCACTTTGTAAGTATACAAAGATAATTGCGTAGAAAGATAATTTAAAAAAAAAAATAATGTTAAGTTAAGTTAAGGTTATTGTTGATACCCCCTTCAGCAAATATCTTCCGTAAGCTTCATTAGACGAATGACTCGTAATTAAATTAAATAAGTAAAACTAAATTAAACTGTGGCGCGACCACGGAGACATGCGATACGACTAAGCAAACTGAAGTATGTCTTTCGCTGTGATGAAATTAATGAGAGAAAAATAAACCTTCGAACGAGAGCTCAAAGAAACGACAATATTCTTAACTCAAATTTTTAAAATCACTAAAATTAAATAGAGTGTATTGCTTCTAGTTGACTTAACAAAAATTATTGAATTTATAAACTTAGTGAGGAACGGTTTTTCGAATTGTAAAAATGATTGAATAATTTCGTTCCCCGGCATTGCATTTCCGAGCCGCTGAGCGCGGGAGCGCTTTTTGAAAAAAAATCGCGAACGCTCCCTGTTCCTTCCTGCCGAGATACAACCTGAAAGAAAAATACGCCAACTCATAAAAAAGTTAAAAAGTCACACGACGAAAATTTCGATGGAAGGTTTTTAGTGTGTGGGTGTCACTTTTCTCTTAGTTTGATTGGTTGGGGATGAATTTTCAGATAGAAGCGTTCGATTATGTCAATCAGTTTCCAAGATGGTGAAGACGCAGCAGCGCCGTCTGGCGGGAATTCCCCGATATAACAATTTGATTTTCTCGTTTTTAATTTCCGCCCCCTGGAGATCGGGCCAGAAACGTCATCCCGCCTCGGCTGCGGGCGGAGGTGGAGGAAATGTAATAACGTTTTTGAAGGATGGAAGTAAAAAGACATTAGATTCTTGTCGGCCTTAAAGCTTCACCATTGGTTCGGGAAATGCCGCGAAGTTCAATATTTGATATGACATCTTTAAAAAAGCCCGACAGATATTTTTGAGTGGCTTTTGGAGGAGCGCTTAAGCGATGTTATATGAAAATAGGATAACGCTTTGAGGGTTTTATACGATATGATATTTTAAACAAATGTCATAGAATTGCTCTAGAAAACTGGTTTCCAAATTTGAAAACGGATTTAATTTTTGAAGTTCAGGATATTTTATTTTATTATCTGTCAATATGTGGCTAAATTTTAATATACTTCAACATTTACATATTTTTCTTGCATATTTCAAATACAACGTTCTAGTCCTTGCACACCCCTTACCTACAACCTCTCCGTGTTATATATCCACTCTATATATTTTAATACATAATATCTTCAAGTATTGATTTTACAAGTTAACTTTAATCTTGATGAAAAAAAGTTTCATCCCAAACAAATTGACACTAGAATTAAGTTAATAAAACAAAGACTTCATTTGATTAAATTTAGGTTAAATGGATATATGAAAAGTGCTCTGCTGAAACAGCATAATCCACGTAAAAAAGTGAAATCGAGTTCTTTCAATTTAAAGAAATATTTAATTTCTCGCATTCTTTTTCAATGATCTTAAAGGGTGAACCTTACGTCGCCTAATGCAACAGGGTAAGAGTCCAATAGGGCAAGAGGTGTGGTCTACGTATCACATACTAACTCTGGTAGGTCCTAATTTCCTCTCCCAGTCCTATTGATGCCTTCTACATCCAGGTGTACATACTTACTCTAAAGGCTTACCTGTTTCAATCTTACAGCGGTCTTCCTCCCAAATCTCGTGAGGATTTATACCTGTAATTGGAATCAAAGAGGTTTTATAGTTACAATTAAGCACGAGTATATTCAATATAACAGGGAAATGCACAAATTGCAAGTAATAAGTTCATTTATTTATTCTTAAATTTAAAAAAAAAAACAAAAACATAAGCCATCTCACTAGGACAGTCCTGTAACTGGTTATTGAACTTACCTGTATGTGTAAACTAGCTGGAAGCTACTTGGTTCTGAAAGTAATATGTATTAATTCGAAGGTACGCCGAAACTTACGTGTGGAATGGAACGATCTCAACGAGACTCAACAGCGTGGATTTTACTAAAACGGCGCTATAAAAATAATCCATTTATTATTATGGGATTGATGTCACAACGCCTTTAGGATCTTCCGACTATTGCCTGGTGACGACATCAATTCCTATTAACTTCAGACCGCCAATCGAGAGGCTGAAGAGAAAAATGTGGCACTTTAGGTCAACAGATTGGTTCGGTCTGCGAACTCACTTTAATACTTTCCCGTGGTCAGCTGTCTGTTTTCAGACTTCAGATCCTTCCAGATGTGCCCAGGGAATAGGTGAAGTCATCACATCTGCGATGGATGGCTTCATTCAATCAACCGTTAAACAAACTGGTGTGGACTCAAAGACGTGGTTCGGTCGACAATGCTCCGAAGCAGTTCAATGAAATAACGCGTGTTACCGAGCTTATAACACATCTCGAACATCAGAGAATAGATCAGCATACTCGTTTAAAAAATTGGCACAGGAAAGTAAAGAGAAAAGTAAGAGAATCATTAATAGGTTAAAATTTGAGCACGACCTACAGATCAGCAAAAAGCTAGCTGCCTGCCCGTATGGCAACAGAGCGTTCTGGTCAGTAGCGGGGTCCATAGGTCACAATTTCAGACCCGACGCTTCACTAGCAAACACCGCCACCAAAAAGGCCAACCTTTTAGGGAAAATGTTCGCGGAAAACTCGGCCCTCGATGATCAAGGTGCCATCCCACCGTCGGTTTCTCACTGCGATTACTATATTAAAAAAAACTGAGGATCCGGATCCGGCATCCGGCTCCACGTGTTACGGGAATCGATGTTAATAAAGCTAGTAGACTTGATGGAATGCCTGCCCTGGTATTGCAGAGGTGTGCTGCACAAATTGTTACAATTTTGAAAAAAACTCTTTAAAATGTCCCTGAAATGTGGCTTTGTGCTATCTGGTTGGAAAAAAGCGGTCATTCATCCTATACCATATAAAGATACTTTAATAGTACACAACTACTGACCCTGTACAAATCGCAAGTATGCCCCACTGTAGCCAACCACCTGTAATTTGGCAGCCACCTCTGGAGCACAATCTTTGGAGCACAGACGTCAGGTGGGAATGCTGTCCGTTTTCTACCGGTATTTTAATGGAGCATGCTCTGAGGTACTAGCGTCATTGATCCCTTCGGCACCGGTGCATAGTCGGGGAACACGCCAAACGCGCGCCCTACATTTGCACACGGTTGACATTTGTCAGATGAAAACTGATCGCTTCTACGACTCGTTCTTGTGTTCAACAGCTCGGCTGTGGAATGATCTGCCGGCCTCTGTGTTTCCTCCATCCTACAACATGGGTCTCTTCAAGACCCAAGTTCACTTGTTCCTATCCTCTAAAATACCCTCCACACAACATCCCCAAAAATGATATAGGCCTTGAGGGAAATTATTTCCTTCAGGGCCTGTGTGAAGTTACTGTAAAAAAACCTTTACCTTGTAGACAGAAGACACCCTCCTGTACCTTGTACCATGTAGTACCTTGTAGTATCTTATAGAATCTAGTAGCCACCCTAGAATGGTCTGCGAGTGGGATATTAAATTTGGGACAGTACCTACCTATCAAGGAGTGACAGAGGGTTTTTTTTATGAGAAGGTATACAATGCAAGAATTGCAGCTTCTAGTGTCTTAGCCAGGGAAATATGAAATTTTCACCTAATAAAAGAAGAGACTGAATTGTACTGAAGATTATGAACGCAACTTTTCATATTGACGATGGATGTTGTATAATGTGACAGGCTAAAAATTATTAACCATAGTTAGATGAATCAGAAACTCCAGTGAAAAATATTATGATTTAAAAGATATGTATATTCATATAGATCAATGAACGCCGATTCTATAATTATACGTAGTGAATAAAAAAACCATCTCATCAAATCGCCTTGTTCTGTTACCATTACATTATCGAAATCTGACATCACGGGTCTCGTCCGCGAGTATTCCTGTTTTGAATTTGCATGGAAATGTTTATTTCTAGATTCTGATTTATATTTAAAATTCGTTTTTTTTTTTTAATTTTGGCCAAATTTAAAGATAATTTGGGAACTTCATGATTGTCCAATACAAAAAAAAATCACGCCGTTTCTCCGCAGGGGTAAGCAGAGAGGACGGACCGCCAAACAACTCGATCTTGGCATACACTTCTTGCTTCATTCACATTCATACAATGCCTCATACATTCTCTTCTGTTATTCCGACTTCTGACATGGCCCTCGAGTATTTGATTCACTCGATCATGCCATGTCTTCCTCGGGCGTCCCCGGCTTCTTCTTCCATTCACATTCGCGTAATATATTCTCATTACACTCCTCTCTTCGTTCATTCGCTCTACATGCCCAAACCATCTAAGCGTCCCTTTCTTAATCTTGCTCACTACGCTTACATCAGCCTTGCATTCTTTACGAATCCCAACATTTTTCACACGATCACACATGGTTTTACCACACATTCGTCTCAGAGATCTCATTTCTACAGCATTCAATCTACTTTCATACTTCCTCTGCCAGCTCCATGCCTCACTGCCATTACGTAAGTATGATACACTCACGGGTAAATCGACAACCACCCATTTATGAGTTATAAATATTTTTATCATTCTTTAAGTTAAAGTTTCTGAAAAGGTACATAACTTTATTACTTATATTTAAATACGGTTTACCATGAATTTTATACAAATATGATTATTCGGGCTAAAGTTTATTCTTGTTTCGACTAAACCCCAAAATCGGGAGCAGAATATATTAGAAAGACGGACAAAATGAAAGGACGTGCGGCTGGGTTGAATTTTTACACTTTGGTACACTGCAAAAACAATAGTGACGGGATGCTGATATTTTACAACGTGTCCTTCAATCAAAAGCAGCAAAAATTTTAGAATTTAAAAGATTTCTAATTTTTTCATTCAAAATTGAGTACGATGAATCCATAGGGCATCTAACGTCAAATTCGACGGCCCAGTGACGTCTCACCATCAAGCCATAGATTTCGTACGTTTCAGCGGGGGGTTGAAACATTAAAAATTTAAGAAATATTTTAACTATTTATATATTTATTCATTCTTAAATTTAAATATAAAAACAAAAGCATTAGCTACTCATCTCACTAGGATAATCCTGTGTTGAGATGAGCGGCTTTACAATTTAATAATAATCAGTAAATAGTAATAAGTAAATAATAATACATGAACAAAAATAAGTAAATATTAATAAGAAATATTAATATGAAAACGAAATTTAAAAAAAATATATTGATAATTAAGTCAATATTGATTAAAAAAATGCAAATTGACTGGAGTCCCTTATTCAATTGATAATTAGATACAGACGTTTTTTGAGTGGATCTATAGACGCATCCACAAAAGATTCTGGAGAGATAGGGTGACTACTGTAAAGGATCTCCATCGAAGAGCTACAAATTTCCAAATGAAACAAAGTAGAACTCTCCAATATCTTAACCGAGATCAAATCTTGAGGGACACTAAGTTCCGGGTAGCAGTCCGCCGGGGGGAGTTTGCCCTGAAGATGGTCAACCTCCGATGGGAGAGAGCACCATAAGAATAAGTTTTCAGGGTGTAATTATTGCTTTCAGAATCCGCTCTGGTGAGTTCAAATGTGATTCGATTTTTCTAAAAATCGAAGGCGCCGTTATCCCAATGGTCTTCTTTCATTTTCACTTCTCCTCCCTGATTTCCTTCTACGTTAACAATATTTTCTAACTACAAGGGTCCATAGACACACTGTCACCGAAATGAAAGGTTTCTTGTATGGTTATCACATACAATAAAATCTGGATATTATAAACATCCAGGGCGCAATTTATCAGTAAACGAATAAAAAGTCATTCGAGCTCTTTGTCCATCCGCCGATATTTTCAAGTTAATATTTTTTTCGCGTGAAAGGTTTCTCTTGCAAACACCCTCGTAGGAAATTGCTTTGAGTAAAATAAATATTGGCTAGGGGCCCCCTTATTTTGCTTCAGCCCCCACCCCTCCGCCCCCCGACTTCACGCCCCCTTGAGCCCTGGAGGGTGCTCGTGAGACACCTTAAAGATCTCTATAAACCCTCCCTAACGCCACTCTAAGATCCTCCGCATTGAAATATCATTTTTCTTTTCAATATTGAAAACAGAACAAAGTAATTCGACGAATCGCGCGTAAATAAACCGAAAATACATCAAAAGCCAATATGTATGCCGATTTTGCGGAAACCTAAAAGAGAAGAAACTTGGGTCATACCTACTACCCGTTACGAGTATAAAAAGAACTAACAGGTTTTAAATAAGACTTTAAAATGTTTTTAATTGAGATTTACGATCAATTGCTTAGTGTTGGTGTTTATTGGATGTTGTGTTACGTTTTTCCCTCTTTATTGGACTAATGTTTCGGATAGTCTACCAAAGCCTTTTGCTCTGATGACAAACAGTCTGCCCTTATTCTTGATTTGAATTAAATTGAAGGCTTTTCATCAATTTGTTCAGCAACCTATTTAATTGATTGAGATATATTAACAAGCTTGGTGCTTTTGGTCTTCTTTAAACATGTAGAGGGGAAGTTTACGGATATGTATTAGCAGCATACATTCATAATTAAATACATAGGTACTAAGGTACTTATGCTATACCTCATTACTTTTCTGCAACTTTATTAATCGGCTATAATTTAAAAAAAAAAACATATTTTATTGGCAAATTTCCGGTACCTTCTGATGGAAATTGACGTAACTGAAAAAGAAAAAAGTCGACAATTTACCAGGAAATTGAAATTCGATGGAATTTTCAAACGTTTTTTTAAGTGTTTATTGAATTTGTGTAAACTTTTCAGATTTCGTGGGAAAATAATAATTTTTCTCGATTTATTCACATTGAGTGAAATTTAAAAATAAAATTTTTGAATCGGTTCAAAATAATTAGTAGCAGAGATCCTAGCACTGTTTAACTGTGTAATATAATGCTTGTAGATTTCGGTTGAAGCTGGGGTTATTGGTTATTATTTACTAGACATTCATTTATTTTTTAAATCCATCAATCATTGTTTATTTCCTTCACAAGCCGACGTTGTATACAATTTTTTTGACTAAATCCCTCAACATGAAATAATTTTAAAGTGGATGAGAAAGTATTTTTCAAATTAAATTGCAGCAGCAGGTCAGTCGACGATCTACGGTTAGTTTCTGGGAAGTAAAAAAATATCGTATTTTTACATAAGATCGGAACATTAGCAGGAGGAGGGGTAGAAATTCCAACATCAAAATCTCTTGAGCTCACAGATCTGTTAGAGTACTGAGGGTTATTAATTGTTAATTGAGTTTAATTCGTCGAACTCAATTAATTTAATTTTTTTTTATTTATTTAAAGTAAAGTTCTGGAAGAATATCTGTTTTTTTTTATTATTACTGTGACTGCTGTTTCGATGTTCAAAGCTATTTTCAAACTGTGTATAGGCTACACTGAGACGACTTACAGGTATATAATTTTATTTACCCCTTCCCGATATTAATTTTTAATGGTTTTTGAAAAGATTTATTAATAATTTTTGGTAATAACCGAAATACTCTTTAATGAATTATTAATTCTGTGAGGTACTTCCAGTGGAAATCTGTTATTCCTGCTTTTAATGATGGCAGTTTTTTTCTTTATTATTTTATAATGACGTGAATGCTATTTAAGTGGATGGATTTAAAGTTAATAATTAATAAATAATAATAAACTCGGTCTTGGCACATACTTCTTGCTTCATTCACATTCATACATCGTTAAATACATAGTCTCCTGTTATTCTTAGCTCGTTTCATGTAGTTTTTTTTTCTTTTAAAAGAAAGACAAACATTCCCAGGTTACGAATAACCTGACAATATTTGAAAATCTCCTACTACCATCACAGTAAGCGGGAGATGTTGCTTGTGTTGTAATGGAGGACTTAGCCAGCCGAGGAAATGAACTCACGACGCCTGGGTGCGATCCAGACGCGATGCCAACTCAGCCACTGACCGGTCATTTGGTTTACTTGATCGTGCAATATCTTCCTCGGGCGTCCCCGGCTTCTTCTTTCATTCACATTCGCGTCATATTTTCTCTTTAAACTCCTTTCTTAGTTCAGCTGCTCTACATGTCCAAACCATCTAAGGGTCCCTTTCTTAATCTCACTCATTATGCTCACATCATCCTTGCAGTCTTTGTGAATCTTATCATTTTTCATTCGATCAAACATAGTATTACCACACTCATTACTCAGAGATCTCATTTCTACAGCATTCAGTCTACATTCATCCTTCCTCTGTCGGTCCCATGCCTCACTTCCATACATCAGGGTTGGTATCAGCACTCCATTGTGCTACTGTGACTGCTAGCTTCGCTTTTATGGATATTTTTTTGTTTACGCTAACCGAGTTCAGTACTCCATTGCTGGAGTTTCCTGCATTTACCCTCTTTCAATATCCACATCATCCTCTCCATCGCTCGTAAACATAATTCCCAAATACACAAGCTCATCCACCTGCTCCAAGTATTCATCATTCACAACCATATTGCACACTGTTTTCGTATTCTCGCTTTCAAACACCGTGACTTTAAACTTACTAACGGCCGTTCTTCCCAACCCTACTGAGCAACAGCTGAGCCGAAATTTTATCTCAGCATTGTTCAAATGCACAAATACGCTCTTACCATCAAATTTACGATCAATTTAGGATATCGATTTTTGTGGATTAAAGTTCTCCTCAGCAGAAAACTAGTCATAAAAAGTATCAACAGGGTGAACAAACGTCCCCGAAATGTCAAATATGATATCATTATTAGTTTACGATCTTTTTTACGCGATTCAATTATTGAATGACAAATATGTATTTGCGATTTCGAATGTCAAAACATGTTTATTGTATGTTTTAAATAGAGCTGTAGAGAACCAAACTTATTTTAGTAATTATAAGCTACGTTTTGTTTTGTTTTTTCACTCATCGAGAAACGTCAAATGTTAAATGTACGAAACGAATATTGTGTGTTGCGGCATTATCAAAATCCAAGCTAACATTTTATTTTCAACATTTTTTAACACACGCGTTTGTGAAGTATAAAATGTTAGTTTATAGGTGAGTTTTAAAAACAAATAATATGTAAACTAACTAACTAACTAACCATCACGCCGTTTCCCCGCAGGGGTAGGCAGAGAGGACGGACCGCCAAACAACTCGATCTTGGCATACACTTCTTGCTTCATTCACATTCATACATCGTCTCATACATTCTCTTCTATTATTCCGACTTCTGACATGGCCCAACTCAAGTATTTGTTTCATTTGATCATGCCATGTCTTCCTCGGACGTCCTCGGCTTCTTCTTCCATTCACATTCGCGTCATACATTCTTCTTACACTCCTTTCTTCGTTCATTCGCTCCACATGCCCAAACCATCTAAGCGTCCCGTTCTTAATCTTAATAATATGTATTCATAATAAATACAATATTAACTCATCTATGTTAATTTGACATTGAAAGTTTTTACTTTTATGTTACTCTATTGTCTTAAAAGTGGGCGGATACTATTTTATACTGGGCACTGTGGGCAGGCACCTCCATATACAATTTAGGATGAAAAATGCTTGGAAACAGGCAAACAGAGCTAATGCCTTAGAGTATATACTCAAAGGTTAATACTTATCAAAACACTTGGCTGATCGGTGATTCAAATTGATCATTCGATAAGTTGGGAAGAACGGCCGTTATATTCTTCATTAACTCACTCTTCATACATACTTCGTTCGTCCTAAATACGAGCGACTGTAGATCTTGCATACTAGTAATAATAATTGAATGTTTTGTATGTCACCGTTTTTTGTGAAAAATGACCTCAAGGGCGTTGTACAAATATTACTTCACATCCTCTATCTAATTAGGTACAAACAAATACAACGATGAACACAGTTTTATTAAAAAATTTAGGCTTAGAGAAGATGTGATTATTACAGTTACTATTTTATTCTTCCTTTCTTTTGATATTACATTTATTAGAAGATTGATTGCACAAGAAGAGTTTGTATATATTTGAAATATTTATTATTTTTAGTACTGGAGAATATTTATAAAATGGCTTAAGTGTTTAATAGATATTCATTTTAATATTTACTTGGATATGATTCTCTGAAAAGATGAGTTTTAAGTTTAGCTCTGAATTCTGTCGAGTCTTTGATTCACAGTTCATTCCAGGCTTTAGGTCCTCATACTCCGAAAGCACGATCACCGAACTTATTCTATATCCAATGTTAGAACGACCTGTGGGCGCGCATGTCTCCATCCCCTTACCCCACCACTTTCTTCGTCTAGACAGTCTACAACTTACTGAATTGGCGGAGCGTAGCCGTAAGCCGTGCGCGGGGTTATGCGAAGAAGGTGGAAGGGTGGGATAAGTGTAGTACGAACCTAATTTCGAACCATAACGGGTTGTTCTTAAGCTGAATCGAGTATAGGATCATATTGTTAGCAATCAGCATGCATCATCATCAGTAAAGTGGTTCCATGATATTGTAATAAAGCTCTTAATTTACGGAAACATTTGCATTTCCACCGTAAATCGGATTATCTGGAAGAAGTCCAACTTCATATAATAATGATGATGACCATGAAAGAATACAAAATGTTAAATACCTAAGTAGTTATATTACTCTCAGTTTGTGCAGGTCTGTTAGTTTGCAAGTAGTAAAACATTAAAAGCATCTCATCAAAATAATTTTAGATAAAATAATATTTTTTCAAATACTTCAAAATTCGCTTTAATAAAATTAAAGTATGATTAATAATTATAACACAGTTGTAAGTTAGGTTGTTTATACGATAAACACCACTGTGGGAGTAATATAATGTTTGAAGAGTACCCCAGAATAGACTATCTACGTAAATGTGTAGTATTTATGTGTTCAACGATTAGAGTAAAGCGCACTTGAGGTGAAATATTACTAAATTACGCTATATAGATTTAATATTATTATATTAATTCTAACTTTGTAGCTGTAGCTTTAAGCCGCCATATCTGGGCTCTTAAGGGGAACGGCTGCGCTGCCAGTTTCATACATAACTTAATTTTGGATTTGCGGCCAAAATACCCATCCATACTAAATGATATATTTTTTTAATTAAATATTTAGTAAATATCTACTACGCATGAGAAGTATTTTTTTTATTTTTGTTTTAAATTATGAAGTATAGGCCATGAAAAAAAAATTGTAATTTTAGAGGCATCTTACATTTTTTTTAAATTATCACATTTGCTATGCAAGTATGATTACGTTAATAAAAATATAAAAACAAAGCATTTAAAAAAATATAATACAAACAGTTTTTCGGGTCGATATTTTATATTATGTACGACAAATTTGTATTCCAAAGTAAATTAGTCGTTTGCAATTTTATTTAAAATCCACCATAATGCTATTTTAATATTTTTTTTACATTTTTTTTATTTCATATTTCATTTTATTTTCAAAGCATATTTTAAAACTTTTTTTTTTCATCACCGTTGGCCACCAAATATTTGATAAAGGTGCCTCTAAACTCGCGAAAAATCAATTCCTTCAATGGCCTATATTTCATAATGTAAAACAAAAATAATTAAAGTACTTCTAATCCATACTAGATTTTTACTACACTTTTTTGATGAAAACAGAGTCAGTATTTTTGTCTCAAATCCTAAATTAAGTTTTGTATGAGGCCGTGCAGCGGTTCCTCTTAATATTGATTGATGCATTAATATACGTTTAAAATATCTGGTAGGTTTGTTAATTTTTATACGGATGATTGAAAAGTATCGTTGTGTTTTGTATTTGTACCTCGACCTCTGGACTCAGAGCCGTGGGAGGTCGATAACCCACTTGCAGTTATCGAGACGTTAAATGTCGAAGTATTCTGAAATTATTACCGTAATAATGAGACAGAATAATCATCGTAAATGCAACGACAAACAAAACTAGCAACCAACAAAATAATAACTTGTAATAATTATCACTTGGAGGAGCACCTAGTTCAAGTCGTAAATTTTCCAAAGTCGTCATTACTGATAATCGAAGCATTAAATTGGTGATATGGGGTTCGCGGGTTCAACTCCAAGCGGTAGCGACAGTCAAAATAGTGATTTATTAGTTTCTTGATTAGTATTGCTCTACTTGAAATTACTGTCGATGTTAAAATTTAACAAATAATTTATTATGTCTATATAAATACTGATTTTAACTAAACTATCTCTAATTGTGGAAAATAACCATGTGAGGCATGCAGATACCGATGACTTTGTATCAAAAACATTTCCTTAATACTGCATACGAGTGCACAATTGTGATATATCCTAGAAATAGAGTTGTCATAATAATAAATTGGGTATTTCCTTGTTATTAATTAATGAATAACACGAAACGTCATGAAGATCCATAATAAAATAAACCCCATCACTGCCCGATCTTTGTTAACTCAATGAAATTTTTTTTTTCAGTTATATTTATAAATATAAATAAATGTGAGTTTGTTTGTCCTCGATGTTCTCGAAAATCACTGTAAAATAGCACAGTTTGTTTTTATTAGTCTCGGGAAGGTTTAGAAAGTAGTTTGAATGAAATTCAATATGTAAAACTGTTGCTATAACGTTTCAAAATTACTATGAAAAACATTGAACCCGCCATGTCTTATTTAGGTTAGCCCATAGATATAACACTCTGGTTAGCTACAGATTGCATATTCAAAAGAAGAAGGTTTTTTTGGATAGAATATTTTCAAAATGTAAAACACGAGTAGGTACCTACTTAAGAACTTTATGATTTAGATATATTTTGAAAAAATAAACGTTTTGAATGAAATAAAATGTTCAAATGAATGTTTCTTTATTTGGAGATAATTACTTTCGCTGTCAAATCAATTATGGCACCCTAATGACAAGCAAAAATTCACAACATCATAACTTTATAAAAATCCGAGCAAGGCCGGGTACACTCAGCTAGTATATACATTTTTTTTTTTGTATAATCCCATAACCTATGGCAAAAATGATGAAATAAATTAAAAGGTGTCCTTATGGTAAATCAAAAATAAAAATTTTCTATGTTCAAATTTTTATGTAAATACCCGCAGAAATCAATAATTAAACACCAGAAGGCCTTTTCTGGTTCTTTTTAAGGAAATTCCGTATCCCTTTCCTTAGGTTTAAAGACTTCTTGAGAGCTGCCAGCTGTAATTCAGCGAATGACATTCATTAGAAATATCAATATTTGAATAGTTTGAACAAGATATAAACTCAGTATTAAGAAAGTTACCAATGCAACAAACAATGTTATTATAAGTTAATAATGTTAGTTTTAAGTTAACGTTGTTAATTATAAGTAAAAAATGTTACTAATAAGTTAACAATATTAATTATAAGTAAACAATTATAATTATAATTTAACAATGTTTATTATAAGTTAACTATGTTAATTATAAGTTAACTATGTTAATTATAAGGTAACAGTGTTAATTATACGTGAACAATGTTAATTATAAGTTAACAATATTAATTATAAATTAACAGTGTAACAAACAATGTTAAATATAAATTAAAAATCGTAATTATAAGTTAACAATGTTAATTATACGTAAACAATGTTAATTATAAGTTAACAATGTTAATTATAAGTTAACAGTGTAACAAAGAGTGTTAATTATAAGCTAATAATGTAACAAGTAAAAACAATGCAGAACGGCCGGCGGCATTGATATATCAACATAGATATACCATGGCAGCAAATGTTACTTTGTGGTTAGAAGTAGTGACAGAATAAAAAGGTCATTACTATCTAGCGAATTATGTATCTTTTTACAAAACGTAATTCTTCTTTAAAAGGCGGATTTGTGCTATTTAAAAATAAAACATAAATTGATTATAATGCCTTATATAATGTAATTGTTTTAAAAAGTTTTGGTTAAAAACCTTGTGTTCCTTGAAGATATTTCATCAATTTGTGTTTTCAAATAGTCTACTAACAATCTGCTTAGGTTTTTTTTTACTGTCTCCGCAATTCCGCAGTTAAGCGAGAAGTCTCTAAGCCTAAAGAAAACGATAAGAAATTTTCCCTGAAAATAACCAGAATAGGCCTCCAGCTCGTCAACACTTTCGACAGATTTCATTTGTCTGAAACTGAATTTTGTCTAGAATGTTGTTTGTCAGGTTTCCTTTGATGGCCGTTTATGGAACCACACCTAGGTTCGTATGTATAATATTTATGATATAATTCAGTTGTCACTGCGTAACTAGAACTTCTCAAAAGGAAGTGATACGCATTTTGATGGTATATAGCAAATCGTCTACACTGGGCAGTGAAGGGTTAAATAAAAAATGTATCTAATATTTTCCGTAGAAACCAATTATTTTATGGTTTGACATATTTATTAAATAAAACAAACACTTTGTTTTAAACCACCAATTTATTTTTAATTCAACACCAACCGGTTTCGCTTATCTCAAGCTTAATTGGCGAAAATTTTAAAACTTAAAACGTTTTAAAAGTTTAAAAGTTTTAAATTTTAAACATAGCATTAATTTACTGCTAATTTCAAACCTATTCCAAAGTTAACATATCGCAGGAATTTATTTATGTACTCGGTTTTTAGAGATGTTCTTACTTACGTTTAACCAATCCATTTACTAAAACTCAGTTAGCATACTCGTACATAATACATAAAATTACGAAAACTTAAAAACTCAAATTGTAAGTGAATTCTTATGCCATTTCTTTTTTTTATGTTGATTTTTACAATATTTTAATACGAAGGGTTTAGATATTTTTCTAGAAAATTTCACAAGAGCATTGTAGAAAGTACTTTTTTGAATTTCTTAGGCATTAACACGTTGACTGCCACGGCAATTTTCAGAATTCCGGTCTGAAAAGCCAATTTCATTTAATTATTTTATATTATTAAAAATTATAATTATAGTACGAGGTGTGTTCAAAAGAAAAGGTGAATTTTGAATTTTCGCGGGCTGTGTACATTCGATTATCGATTTTTTTGTTTGTTATGTTGGTACACATATGTTTATCATATGTTAGCATTATCAGCCTTTTTGGATCAGTGGTTTGTTTTTGACAACTAACATATGATAAACATATGTGTACCAACATAACAAAAAAAAATCGATAATCGAATGTACACAGCCCGCGAAAAATCAAAATTCACCTTTTCTTTTGAACGCACCTCGCACATAGTTATCATCAAAAAGTTATTATTAATAAATTTTCTGTTCATGTAAGCCAGCATTGATTTTTTGTTATCTTCCCAGAAGCCATCTATTCATTTTAGCACTGATATACTATGAATTTTATCGTAGCTGCACGAATATGACAAGTAAACACAGTACGAGATAACTCGTAGTCGGCGTCCTAGCAAAGAACGAAATCTATCTCGTAGTTGGCAGTCAACGTGTTAATTACCTAAAAATTTCTCCGACAATTACTACTAATCTACTTCAATCTTACCGACATTTTGGTTTTGAAGAGTTTTTATCAAAAGTAAAAAATGCCCAGAAAGTAGTTATACGATTATTGTACAGTCCACACGCTTTCTCGGATTTCCACTCCTCGCATTTTGACAAAATAATATATTTCACGAGTGTTTGGTTAAAAGCATTGTATTATCTCACATTTATTATTGCTTCCAGCTAAATAAATTAGTCAACCACTTGTCCTGATATTGAATTTCAGACAGTAACTAAATAAACATTTGTTTTCGACAGCTGGACACCTTGACATAAAATAAACAACGTCGACTCACCCGTAATACCATTTCTCTCGACTATAGAAATGTAGAGAGTTAAATATCACCATTTAAGCAAACACCTAGAAAAACAGTTTATCCTGATGCTTCGACATAATAATATGGATAGATTTTCAAAGATCACCTCATCCATTTTCATTAAAAAATCTTTCAATATCGATTTGATTCAATCAAAACAGTGCATTTTTAATAAAACTTTATGAAATGTAGGGGAGACACATAAATCTCAGATACGTCATAAAATTTAAATAACAACATTAACAAGCGCCAGCAGAAACTTAAACTTTTTAAAATTAATCTTAAACTTAAAAATTAAGGACTATACCTGTCGCGGTCAGCCTACTCGACCTGAGGTTATTAATTTTATAAAAGAATGCACTTGAGTAATTTCACTGCTCACCTAACCTATCACAATCTCACCTCACGTTTCTTGACAATTATTGGTACCTACAAATCTTACCTGATATAAAAATAAGGTTTGGTTCTTTTTTACTATTACAGACTTGATTTGTTTTAGTATTTCGTATAGTCGGTTTCCCACCATTGCTAAAGTAACTGTCAGATTGGGTTACACTGTGTTCAAATTTTAACAGTTCTCAACTGCTGTCACTATTACTGAAAAAATATGAAAAATAAACAGGATGTCATTTATTTTGAAATACTTGTTCTTTATTTAAAAAAAAAAAACATGAAAATGTTGTCTAGGTGGTCAATGTTACACATCCTGTGCACCACTGGTTATTACTTCCGCCTTTGCGTTTCCCCTCCAAATGGAAGTTCATTTCACTCCTGATAGGTTATGTGCTCCTGTTACATTCTCCCCATACTTGTGTCAGTTTTCATTATTACTTGGTGCGTTTGGAATGCATCAGAAAAAATGCACGTACTCGAATGTTCTACCGTATGCAATGTAATGAATTTCTCCATAGTGCGAAGAACAAGTAGTAAAGATTTATTGTGTTTACCTTTTTACGATCACTTTAAGAAATAAAACTAAGCGACTACCCAATAGCCGAAACTTTAAATCAGTAAATAAAAAAAAAGTTTAAAATAGCCCGTTTTAAAACCTTATTTTTATTATTAACTTAACCTTCGCTATTAATTTCATTTAATCAATAGATATGAAATTATATTGTACTTTTTGTGAATACCTACGTGTTATATTTTTCTTCGATAGCACATTAATTTAGAGGTGTCTTTCAAGAAAGAACATGTCCACAAGTTTTTTAAAATTTGGGGCTGATGCAGAAATAATTTTATCACTGACGCGCCACTATAGCTTTTCATTAAATTAAAAACAGATTTCAATATGCTTTGACTGAAAAAATAGCTTAAAGTAAATTTTTTCACTACATTATGGACATGTTTTTTTAATGACACCTCCTCTTCTAAATAAAGTCATAATATTGACTCCGTTGCTGATGTTGTGTAGTTACAAAAAAATTGGCAATCACTGGAAAAAAGCTATGTTGATGTACTGAATTTATTTTCATGTGAATCATGAAAAAAATCCGCGTCATTCTTTGTAACCACACGGTGCAGTAATGGGGAGCGAGATTTGCCAAAGAAAACAGTAATATGGTTCCCGGCAGCACTCAGCGGCATTACGGAATCGGATTTCAAACCTAATCAAATAATGTTTTATATCGGTTACAGCTACAAATGATATCCGGATATTGCATGGCTTCGATGCGAATTAAGAGGAACGCTTGTATACCTTAGCATGCGCCTTATTTTTGTTAAGTGCAATTTTCTATAGATTATCTTTCGTAATAAAAATAATTGAATTACTGGGACAGTATAAGGGGAAAGTCAGTTGTGCTTTCTCTTAAACCATCAATTTAATGTTATTCTCGGAGTGCTTCCGAATACGGATTTAAAAATTGTGATACTGACACTCAGTATCTCCTTTAGTTTTAGATTCTTTTTTGTGGTTGATTTTTGTTTTTACTTTGAAGGTATAATAATTAAATTCAACATTAAAATGCGTAATATTCACGGAAGGCATGGGTCTAGTTGTTTCTCTTATAACTTTACCTATAAAATGATATGGAAAATATATATGAAAAACATTACCCCATGTCCAGAGGAACATTCGTGAATTGTTCTTCTGAACAAACCCGTATTTTTATCTTTAAATAATTAAATATGATTTACGGTAAGAGTATACATAATTTTAAAAAAAAATGAATCCTAAAGAGGATTTATCTGAGTACCTAAAACGTGCTAAGTAGTTAAAAATTAAAAAAAAAAAAACCTGCATACCTTATGTTAAGTACATACATACATATCCAAAATCTAAAACTTTATAAGTTATTTGAAATGTGTTATACATACTGCACTATTCTAATGTGTTTTTTAATCTGCCAACATCTGACAAATGTAATTATTTTCCGTGTAGTTTATTACAGCAACAATAAAATACAAAAAATATATACGAATGTTAATGCCAACAATGCATCATTAAATTACATAAATCATAGAGACATTTAGATTGTTTGGAGATGTAAAGCGGATGAACGAAGAAAGGTGTGTAAGGATAATATGTGGCATGGCACCATCAAGTGAACCAAATCCGTGAGTCGGGCCATGTCAAGAGTCAGAATAACAGAAGAGTATGTATGAGATAACGTATGAATGTGAATAAATCAAGGAGTGTGTGCCGAGACCGAGTGGTTAAGCGGTCCGTCCTCGCTGGCAACTCCTGCGGAGAAACGTCGTGATGTTTAATTAGTTAGTTAGTGGAGCAGCGCGCAGTGAAATTTTTTACCGAAATAAAATGGTTTGTATCATTTATAGATTTATAGATAGAAAAGATTTTTCCACCTTTTTTCAAAATGTTATATATTATTTCAAGCTATTTTCTCCTTACAAAAGCTAGCATTTGAAGAAAAGGGAAAAATAAAACAAAAAACGGTTTTGGAAAACCGCCAAATCAGAAAAATATATCTGTAAGCCACGCTTGAGTAGGTATTAAAGTGTTCAGTGTGTTGGATTATCTTAATTCCCGCAGTACTGTTTACATGTATCACGCTGTATGAACATCCCTGTGTTGAAAGAGTGATTGAGTTCCATGCGGAGATAGAAGCAGTTGATTTGTACGTCTCGAGTTGGTCTCGTTTGTGAATATTTCCTTTGAACCCAAGCGGCGCTTGTTGTTCCGCTTTCAATTGTCTCCCAGTGCCGCCCCTCGAAGGGTCCCTGTTTTTCCCCTTTGAAGCCTCATGTCGTCTTGCTAATTAAAAAAGAAATTACGATCTTCAAACGCTAATAAGCCGTGCAGTAGGCTTCACTGAACGTGAATATGACGTAATGGTGCTCAATTTCAAAGTACTACCTGAATTGTCTCTTTTCCCCGTGTTTTAATCAAATGAAGTAGGTTCCTGATGACGCGGAGTTTACTTAACAGGTAAGCATCTACATCAAAGTAAACCACAAAGCCATTTTAATATAAATGTGACAAAGAAATGAAGTTGAACTCATCCACTACCTTTGAGTAATCAAAGCGATAATAATTTGCTCTAATGCATAGGAAAAACATTTATGTGTCTAAAATATTTCTTACGTAATCCATGAATGTGTGCTATTTTTGCCTATATTACTGAAACAATAGTATTTTAGAAAGTTTAACTAAAAGCAACGCTAAACTGTTTACAAGGGAAAATATATATGAAAAACATTACCCCATGTCCAGAGGAACATTCGTGAATTGTTCTTCTGGACAAACCCGTTGTTGTATCCTGTATCTTTAAATAATTAAATATGATTTATGGAAAGAGTACACATAATTAAATAAAACATTGAATGCTAAAGAGGATTTATCTCAATACCAAACATGTACTAAGTAGCTAAAAGTTTTAAAAAAATTGTTCAAATTTAATTGGGTACCTACATACCTTATGTTAGGTACATAGATGCATATCTAAAATCTAAAACTTTATAAGTTATATGAAATGTGTTATACATACTTCACTATTCTAAAGGTGTTTTTTAATCTGTAAAAATCTGACAAATATAATTATTTTACGTGTGGTTTATTATTAAATTTATTATATAATATAAATATATAATTAAATAATACACACAGTATAATTAAAACATGACTAACAACAAAATAATTAGAAGAAAAAGAAAACAAATGTTTATAAACACATACATTTTTGTGTAGGTAGTAAAAAGGGCACATTAGAGAATTGAAATTCAGTAATACGGGGAGACTTTAATATGTCTCAATATGTTCATGAAGTTTTTATAAATTACTAGCTGATGTCTTGCTCGGAATTAAATTTTTTTTTTTTTAATAAAGTAATGAAATTGTGAATTCTTGCTAGTCGTTTGAGTCCCACAATTGATTTTACAGCGAAAGTAACTATCTCCAAATAAAGAAACATATTAAATATTTATTTTATTTCATTTAAATATTTTATTTCATTCCAAACGTTTATTTTTTCAAAATATATCTAAATCATAAAGTTCTTGAGTAGGTACCTACTCGTGTTTTCCATTTTGAAAATATTCTACCCAAAAAAACCTTCTTCTTTTGAATATGCAATCTGTGGCTAACCAGAGTGTTATATGGGCTAATCTAAATAAAACATGGGGTGTTCAGTGTTTTCAAATCTTCCCGGCAATAATAAGAACAAACAGTGCTATTTTCAGCGAAACCGGTCCAGTAATTTTTGAGAAAATCGAGGACAAACAAACAAATAAACTTACATTGATTTATATATATATATATATATATATATATATATATATATATATATATAGATTAGCTTCTAAAACCGATCTTAATTACGGATATTAGCTTGAGTTTAAAACAAATTTTAAATTTTATTTAGAAGGCAATATTATAAACTAAAGGTAATTTTGAAAATTACACTTAGAGTCCCCACCAGAACTCCAACAGGCTATGTTTTTAATGCCTTGAATCGAATGTCTCTGAAACAATTATATTTAAAATTATAATTTAATTTACTCATCAACAGCCAGGATAACTTTGCACGTACAGACTCGGATCGATTCACAAGATACTCATTACAACATACATTCCACCAACCTACAAATAAAACGACTTTTGGACAAGAAATTTGGAATATTTCTCCCTCCAGCAATAAAAACCATTAAAAAATTAACCGACTTCAAAAGAAGTATTGAGCCATGGATTATGGACACTGGAAGAAAGAATATAGATACAATGCTGCAACCTAACAAAGATTAATGCTATTGTTATGTTTTCTTCTAGATTTAAGAGTTTTCGTTCAATTGGAGCTTTATAATTTTGCTATCGTAATTTTGTTATAAATTGAAAATATTTACATTTAAATTCGCTTAACATACTTATTTAAAAAAAAATTATATTTCCCGCACAAAACCATGTATAATATTACCTTAGAACGGGGTACCCCAGTAAAGTCACATTTTTTTCGAATGTTTTAAAAAATTACCTTTGAATAAATAAATAAATAAAATATCCGAAACACATTGTTTGCGTCTAAAGCAAATTTTTCAGAAAATTCGTAAAAAATTAAGAATGTTTTATAAATTATTTTTATTTCTCCACCGCTAATAAAAAACGTAGTATTTGCTAATCTTCGCATTTCTGTCACGAAAAAAAATCTAAATTATTCATGTTATTATTGTTCGTTGTAGGTTTAACGTATTATTTGTAAAAAAAAAAGCTACATACCCTAATTAAGAAAAGGGAAAAAAGAATAAATTAAATTTTATCTGTACAAGGTAACATTATTTTTATTTAATGTCCGATTTAAGTACCTACCAAAGTGTATATTCGTCGTGCTAATAATTTAATTTTCCAAATAAAAGTAAAAAGAGGAAAATACTAATTATGTTTTCCTTAACAAATAAATAACGTTGATAATTGAGATAATCCCGGATTCGGAAACCAACAACCCATTATATTCTTTATATTTCTTGGGTAATGTATTTTTAAAAACATGGGGAAATCGTATTCGGCTTAGGAAGAATAATTTTATTGTACAATAGAAAAGTTTACTTTTTAAATAAAGGAATCAAGGAGGGAAATATCCTGGCAACTCTAGTAAAATAAGTTTGACTGAGCTTACAAAACTAACTCAAACAGGAATACTACGAGGTACCTCACTGAATTCCTCGAAGTTCTTTTTTCGTATTACGAAATCTAAGTAGTTCTTAACTTTATCTGTACAACTTAGCCTAGGATATAACGGAATAGAATATTAAAAAGGTTTTGTTTTTCCAGCAAACAACAACTCCTGTTTTGTTTCTGGGATTTGATTTCTCTCGGTGTAAACCTTAATATCTATTTTTAGCATGAATCATTATGCAGTAATATATTTCTTGTAACCATTAAAAAAAATCAGTATTAGTAATTTTTATTCCATTCTTTTACATGGAACTAATTTACGCCCCCCAAAGGTACGAGTATGATAATTGTGTACTATATAACCAGATTGTTTACATTATTTTATTTTCCTTTTCCAAAAACATTGGTTCAGGCTAATTAAAAGCTTTTATATAAAATAAAATCGTAGGAATTTGGGTATTTACGTGGCGTAATCGTACCGTTTAATGTAACCCAACTTAACCAAAATTCAGTTTCAAAATACTAATCTACATGAAAATATTCTTATTTTTTCATGTTCATCTTTTTTCTTGATTTAAAACCTTTAGATATCTCGAATAATGCACTTTCAGTATCATTTGAGTGAATTTATTTCCCAGTGTTCCGCTGGATTAATGTAAATGCTTTATTAATAAATTTTAATTTTCTTCGAATATTGCTAAGAACTTGTAGCAGAATTTTTATGAATTATTATTATTTTTTTTAATTTCATGTAAATCAAATTTAATTATTAAATGAGATTTACGATAAATTAAAAAAAATTATGTAGTTTTACAAATTAAACACAAAAATAAGCAATATTTAATTTCCATATCATAAAATTATTTTTCAACACAAGGATGGCTTAGCAATGGATTCTAGTATTAACCCTCTAGTGCCTGATATATTTTGAAACAATTTTGAGAATATTAGATTTATAGTTCTGCTTTATTATTAAAATATGTTTATTTTTGGAAATGATATGTAGATGACGTTTTTTGTATGTGGACTCGTACTGAACGACGATATAAAATTTTCCTTAATTTATAAATAAACTCTATAATAGATTAAATTTTCTATAGAAATAGGACAACTTTTTAGCATTAATTTCTTGGACTAAAATATTTCTATTATTAATAATAAATTTGAATTTAATATATATCGTAAAGATACTTATACAGACATAGTTATCCATAATACTTCTATACATCATTTTGCTCAAAAATTATCAGCTTTTCATTCCATACTTAGTAGATTAGTTAATGTACCTCTATCAAAAAAATAATTTTAATAAAGAATTGAATATAATTAAACAGATCGCAATAAATAACGGTTATACCACTCTCTTTCTCTTTCTCTTTCTCTTCCTGAATTACGGTGAATTAACGTTAAAAATTTGGTAGTATTAAATTAATAGAATTTAAGAAAAAGTAAATAATTGATGTTTGTAAACAGCGGAGAAAAATATTTAAAAAAAATGCTTCAAATTTATTCACAAAAACATTACAAATATTCTCCAAACAGCTTTTTTTACAAATAATAAATTAAAAAAAAAAAATATTTTAAATAACAAGGATATAGATGATATATTAAACAAAAAGGGGGTCTATACATTAATTACTATATTTAGAATAAAATTCATATAATTTTAATAATAATAACCATTATTTTTTTGTACCATATTATTTTCTTGATTTTATTTATATTAACAATAAAAATAATTTCCTTTTCAAATTTCTAATATAAATTTATTATTTAATACTTTTTTTTAATTAAATTATTTTTTTAAATTAATTACTTACCTACTTTCATCATTTTAATTTATGTTTGTAATTTGGTTATTCTTATATTATTATTTTCCAATGTTCATTATTTGTCATTATTTTTTAGAATACTGTGTATGTTGATGAGAGATGCTTCGCTTCCGAACCATGTTGATATTTATATATTATACAGTGGTGTACACAAAGTATTTTGTATTAATTTTATTTAAAAATATATATTATTTGTAGATAAGTATGAAGTTTTTTTTCCAAGTTCAGACAACAATAAAGAAATCTTTCGCGTGTTGTCTTCGCTGGTCATTCAGCCAAGTTTCTGTCTCAACCCTAATTGTCCAATAACTGCTGAGTTTTTGTTAAAATCTGTTGGCTATGTCTTCTTATACACCAGTAAGCATACGTTAATAATTGAAACAGTTTAATAAAAACTCTATTACATAATAAATGTCCCATTCATTTCGTTCTGTCTAATAGTTAATGCAGTAACTAAGAACAGATGGTTTCCCGTTTCCCTGGAACAATTATATACCAGGATCGCAGGAATCGAGGGATTAAGTATTTATTAAAGTTTTCAATAAGATCAAGGTGAGGGCTGAATGCCTCGCGCATAGACTGAGACTTTTAGAGGGTAGTGGGGAGAGAAAGTTATTGAGAAGTTTGTCAACTATTTGAGCGTTTAGTGAACACTATTGAATTATCTCCAAGGAAAGGGTAGAAATTCTACCCTGCACAAACTTCCGCAATAACCTCCACTGGAATTAGGCATTATGTAAAGTTCTATGAAATTATTTCATGCGGGATATTCGTACTTATTCTTAGATAAGAAATTGAAAATTCTCCACCCATTTCTCCTACAAATATTAACGATATGTTTGCATCTTGTAGAGTTTGTCTTTGTTCTTAAGTACTTACCCGCTGAAGAGATAAAGTGTTTAGTGGACGTATCCGTATACTCGAAATGAGCTTAATTTTTCAACACGTCTTGTGAAATTGATCATATATGTTCTCTAATATCGAAATACTTTCTTGAGCGAATAATCAATTTCAAGTCGAATGGTCTTAAGTAAATTGGCAACATAGGTTTTCTTTCAAATCCGAATAGAACAAATTTTTAGGGATTATTTGTTCAAAGTTTAGTGCAATATTATAGGAACGTATGCAATTATTATAAAACTTACGAAATAATTTTTAAAACTTCATACGCACACGTGCACGATTTGTTATCAATGTTATTATTAAGATGCTCCTGGGTTCGAGTCCCAGATGCGACTAAAATCTTTCTATTTTCTGTTGTTTTTTTGGTTTCGTGGTTCATTTGGGATGTGTTAATATTATCTTCTTCAATGATTAAACAGTACAATGAGGTTTACAAACTTCAATAAGTTATAAAAAATAAATTGAATATTTTCATTTTCAATTAAGATGCATACAGATAGCAACCAAAAAAACATATGGGTTCGATCATCGGCGGGTATTGCGTAGTTAATTAACACTTGCCAAACGATTAGGATTGTAAACAAATTTGAAAATAATAATGACTGCTTCAATGACCGCACAAGAGTCCCAACTGCTCCCAACCGTCTGGAGCCAGTGAGACTATAGCATCCCCAATTGGGGAATGTTGTTAGGCTTAATGTATTGCGGAGGGGAAGGAGAAGGGGAAGAGGAAGGTGGGGAAATACATGGCTATTCAGATCTGGTCACCAAATATGGATAAAAGCCATTTCAAGCAACGTTTCAATACTGAATGGTGGTCTTTCACCATGGCGATACTGAGAGTATCTTCCACTGTGAAACGTGCGCAAATATACTATATATTATTTTTAAATTAATTAATTGTGAAACAGCACAAATTAATTGAATAAAATTTACTTGCGCACGCCGGTATTTGAACCCGCAACCTTCGGATTCGTAGTCGAGAGCCTTACCCCTCGACAATGGAGGCCGTATATAATAATAATCATTTCTAGAAGACAATTTCAGTATTGTTGGAATTGAACCCCGTCGAAGCTGTATCTTGTAATACACCTAATTCACCGCAAGTTAGTTAATCAACTAATGAACAGACAAATATTTAGTTTTGACCGCATGAGAAAAGAGCTATATATATTTTTGCGAAAGGACACATTATTGACGATGATGGGCTCACACTGATTGTATTACGCTGTAAAAATATACGTTTCTCTTATTTACGTGTGCGCACGCATTATTATGTGGATCGCCTATTACGAAAAAATGCTATAATATGAGGGAGAGAACAAAATATTTACTTGTTAGTACAGAAAGGCTATTATTTCAGGATACCAAATTATTGTTGGTACGAATTTTATTTCAACAAACGACCACGTCTACGCTTATAGTTTATCCACCATGCAAGAAAAGAATAATACCTAAGAAGAATTGAAACAGTGATTAAAAGGAAAGCTAAAGTTTGACGCTATTCGTTTTTCCCAACCAACCCCATTCCTTTCACCACACAACATTCCCCAATATATTGGGGAATGATCTGTGTGAAAGTCAGAGAGACAATATCACCCTATATATAGGAGAATGTATACGGGCAATTTAGACACTCTTGCGGTCATCAGTCATCAGAAGTAGGTTGAAAGCCTTATTTCATAGTATCAAAATTTAAATATAAATATTTTGTGTTTTCTATTTTCATTAATTGATAAGTTTGCCATAATTGTTCTCATTTTGACAACTTGCCACCAAAGTCGGAACCTTTTTACAGCCTCCAATATCTGTACAGTTAAATCGATCAACGTAGAATGACTAAGGTTAGGTTGTTCGATTGACAGCCAAATCAACAATTAGCACTAAATTAAATTGTTATCATTTAAACGATCCCCGTTAACCGCCATTAGATCAAAATTTGATCAGCCGTCAATCGTAATGGACATTCTGTTATTTCAAACAATCTTAACTTAAATATTATCAAGTTAAAATATTAACATTACTTTAAAATAATTAACTAGATTTTAAACACCTCGAGATGATATTTAAAATAAAATCCGCTTTAAAAATTGGTTGTTATTATTACGTCAAGTTACGCATAGTACATAGATCCTAGATGCTTGCCAAGTATTATGAATGTACATACAAAGAACCTACATAATCTAAGTAAAGTAGAGCATTATACGCTCAAAAGCTGCCGAATCATGTTACGTAAGAGGAAAAAGCACTTTCGGCGCCGGGGGATGACAACATATAAAACGACAACACGACCTGCCACTTTCAATCATATCACCGCTGTTTAACGTTACTTTCCTCCGTACATCGCACATTCATTATCATAATGCCTTCCTAAGGTCTGTACCTTTTATAATCATGTTACCGAAACGGGGGGTACGGTAATAATTGCATGAACGTCTTTCTAAGGTAAACGTTCCTTTGTTAAACATGGCGCTTTTGTTTCCCAAGGCCTGTGAATAGATCATTTTTTGGACGAAAATTTCAGTAAGCTGGAAGATGGTGTTCTTTCCATTTTTTCGATTGATCAATCTTAGGTACCAATCAGCCAAGTAGAGATGGTCAATATTCCTGTCCGGATTATATTGAACCGGTTCCCTTGTTATCACTGGAACAGGCAGGTAATATTTCTCAGAGAAACCAGATATTTTTTAAACCGATTCCTCTTGGAATATACGTAAAAACCGAAAAAGATATGTTAATAATTGTAAAAATGGTGCCCGCCTACTTTTAAGGGCAATAAAATGACATCACAATTAACTTTCAGTGTTAAATTAACATAGACTAGATTTTCATAATAAGCAAACGATGGATTGACACGATGAATTAAAAGAATCGAAAGTATGTTTTTCAGTCCCAATGAAGATTCAGCAGAATCGAAACAAGAAGACATATATACAAAATAAAAGTGGATTCATACAAAGTGTGTTTCTTTATAGACTAGTTAATATTGTATTTGTTATGAATACGCATAATTTATTTTAAATACTTTAATCATCAATTGATAAACTAAAGTTCTTTAAAACTTAAGACAAGATTTTTGTGTATAGTGCAAAGGGTAACAATTATTATTTTTATAAACAATAATTATTAATCTAAAACACTCATCCAAATTGAAAAAACCTTCCGAGCAAAGATAAATGTCAATGTTACAAGCCTCTCTCATACTAATAAAGTTGGTTGTTTACAGGTGAAAATATAATAAAAACACTAATTATTGAATGGAACACTAGTATATATTGATTAACTTGGCGGGTTTGCGATAAGCCGACGTAGCTCAACGGCAGAGCATCTGACCGGACATTAGAAGGGTGCGGGTTCGAGTCCTGCCGGCGACATTTATCTTTGCTCGGAAGGTTTTTTCAATTTGGATGAGTGTTTTAGATTAATAATTATTGTTTATGAAAATAATAATTGTTACACTTTAATCATCAACTACAATACATGAATCAATATTTTATATTTTACAAAAGTAGGTATGTTTTAAAAATATATTGAAAATTAAGGTATTTGCTTGACTTTTGCTAATGCCGCGAAAGTAATGCATTTCGTCCATTTAATACTCTCCTCCGTGAAAAACAAATCAAAACGTATATTATAAAGTAGAATAAGTTACGTTCTCTTCAATTTTATTTAAAACATATATAAAACATGTTTTTTGATGTTCGATAACGGTTAAAAAATCTTTCTAGTTCAATATTTGGATGTTAAATAATTCCCGAAAAATGGTTCGCGAACCGAATGACGTTTGACCTGAAATTTGGCTGAAATTTTTTCACTTTGTTGAAACATTTTACAATAAGTCCTTTCCTGAGCGGAACTTAATCCGGTTGAATCGATCTCCTAATTTGATACTTACTTGTTCGAGATTTGCGTTGGGAAGAGCGTAGTTGTGCATTTGAGCAATGTTGAAACTAAATTCCAGCTTAACAGTTGCCCAGCGTAATTGGGAACAACGGCCAATTTTCCGATTTCTGATTAAATTTTAATAAACGTTAGAAACCAATTTTTCGGTAAATCGAATTGACTAATGAATGAATGTTCATTCCGGTATGTGGGGAAGTTAGTGCAGTCCCACACATTCCATACAGAATATACATGCAATAGTTATAAAAAATATACGAAATATATACAGCATTTAAAAATAAAAAAATAAAATAATAAGATTATAGGTGAATGATACGAGTACATCACACATAAAACAAAAATTAAAAAAAAAATAATAATAAAAATAAATACAATAAAATAATGCCTTTAACGATGCTGCGGTATTTAAACTGTGAGGGGCCGATATATTTCTCCAGTGTGCGTCGATGCTGGAAGCTGGGCTGAAGCGGGCTTCCATGATGAGGATATTCTTGGAGCTGTTTATTCTTTCCCTCATTCCAGCCACCCTGGATCTTATAAGGGCTGCAAAACCGGAAAATCGCCTCTCCGTGAACATACTGGAAGCGCTGCAGTATCTGAGGAGGCCAAACATGATGCGGAAGGCGTTATTATATTGTACACGAAGTCTTTCTATACTACTATTTTTATAGTATGCCCAGTAATAACTGTGTGGATTAATTTTTTTACTAGCTTTACTGCCCGACTTCGCTCGAGATTTAGATTGAATAATACGAATAGGTACCTACAAATTACAAATAAATCTAACACGTTTTTTCTGTCAAGAAATTTTTTCAATGTCTACGAAGAATTTCTATTATATATATAACACTATAGCCTTTTATACAAAAGCGTTTATCAAGATTGATGGAAGCCTTCCTTTTGCCTTCGCATGTGGCGGAAAATATTTCAGTATAAAGTGTTTTATACATTACTTGTACTTGCGTATGCGCCACTCACAGTTAGTTAATGGAGTCACCGCTATTCTGATACGACCCCCGGTCCGCAAGCACAATCAATAATCATTATGTAGAAAAGACATTCTGAAGTTATAAATAATGTGGATGACCGAGGTTTTTTGCACAGAAACAAAGTAATGTAATGTATTAGAATTAAGTAACAATGTGAGGTGAGCCCATCTGTCGTAATAACAGATATTAATCACTTCGCAGTGACACCTTCTTCTACGTTCTTAAGGTATAGTAATATATTTTCCTGAGATTGACAGATTTATATTATATAAGTGCTTTGATATTCTGTTACTTGAGCACATATCACTGACCTCCTATCAAAACACGATTCTTCTTTTTCCTTACTCCCTTAAGAGGAACGGCTGCGCGACCTGTTTCATAGAAAACTTAATTTTAGATTTGAGATCAAAATACTCACCTAAACCTTATGATATATATATTTTTATTTTTAAAGCTTTAGTAAATATCTAGTACGTATGAGAATAATTTTATTTATTTTCGTTTTACATTGTGAAATATAGGCCATTAAAGGAATAGATTTTTTGCGATTTTAGAGGCATTTTTAACAATTATTTGGGTGCTAGCGGTGATTTAAAAAATTATATTTTACCCCATCTGCTTTGAAAATATAATGAAATGGAAATTATATATTTTTTTTTAAATATGAAAATAAGCATTATGGTGAACTTTAAATTAAATTAAAAACGACCAATTTACGTTGGAACACAAATTTGCCGTATACAATTTAAATTATCGACCCTAAAAACTTTTTTTTTTAAATGTTTCTTTTTTGTGTTTTTATTTACGTAATCATATTTACATGGAAAATATGATAACTTTTTAAAAACATACGATAAACCGGCAAATAATTTTCTAAGTTGCCTCTAAAATTATGAAAATTGATGATAATTTAAAACAAAAATAAATTAAATACTTCTCATACGTACGAAATATTTACTAAACCTTTAATTTAAAAATGTATCATTCAGTTTGGATGGGTATTTTGGTCTCAAATTCAAAATTAAGTTATGTATAAAACAGGCAGCGAAGCCGTTGTTCCTCTTAACACAATTATCTCTTTTAAAAAATAAAACAATACCTTTGTTTACATCACTTTTATTTATACTTTAGCCGACCGGGTTTCGCTACTACCGTAGCTTCTTCAGGGCAGTTGTATACTGCCCTGAAGAAGCTACAAAGTTATTGTTTATTTTTTAAATTATAATGTCACATCACCAAGTTACCGCTTCATATGAAAAAACAATTATCTCTAATCACGGACACTCTTTTCAATGAACTACTTAAAGACCCACTGGAATTTCAACTGATCCATCTACATCAATCACACTTTATACGTTATCGGAACTCAATAAAGCAAGAGTAAAACAATTACAAATTATGATGAGGGGTCCAAAATCCAATGAAAAAAAATAATGGTTAAATTATATGAATTTTATTTGACAATTTGATTGAAGGCAAAGGGGTTGAATAATTCAATTGTTTGATCAAGTCTATTATTTCATCACTTGAGATCTACTGGATGTTTGTCTTTCATAATAATAATAATAAGATCATAAACGTTTCCCATAATATATTCCGAAATTACATTCTCCATCTTATGCGTATGATACGAACGATGCGTATCAACGTGTTCACATAAAATACATATAAACCACATAATATAGCAAAAGAAGGGTGAATGCAGGAAACTCCATTAACGGAGGACTGAACGCGGTTGGCGCAAACAAAAAGTTGTCCAAGGAAGCGAAGCTGGCAGTCCACAATGGAGTGCTGATACCAACCTTGATGTATGGCAGTGAGGCATGGAACTGGCAGAGGAAGCATGAAAGTAGACTGAATGCTGTAGAAATGAGATCTCTGAGACGAATGTGTGGTAAAACCATGTATGATCGAGTGAAAATGTTGAGATTCGTAAAGAATGCAAGGCTGATATAAGCGTAGTGAGCAAGATTAAGAAAGGGACGCTTAGATGGTTTGTGCATGTAGAGCGAATGAACGAAGAGAGGAGTGTAAGGAGAACATATGACGCGAATGTGAATGGAAGAAGAAGCCGGGGACGCCCGAGGAGACATGGCACGATCAAGTGAATCAAATACTTGAGTCGGGCCATGTAAGAAGCCGGAATAATAGAAGAGAATGTATGAGACATTGTATGAATGTGAATGAAGCAAGAAGTGTATGCCAAGATCGAGTTGTTTGGCGGTCCGTCCTCTCTGCCTACCCCTGCGGGGAAATGGCGTGATGGTTAGTTAGTTAGTTAGTTAGTTATATAGCAGCTAAATAGAAAGCCACATACCCGGAGTACACAAGCGGGTAGCGGGCTTCATATTCGGTTGCAGTACGAGACTATTACTCGGCATTTCCTCGGCGCACACAATAATGTCACGATGTGAAATGATTAATGCTTGCAGAGCGTGAGATTGGTCCAAATTATTTCTTTAGGGAATTAAACATACCTACTGCCGGGGAACTGAACTTAGACTGAATCGGTGGTGTGGGTTCTAAGGTTATGTGGGGAATAACCATAAAAGTTTATTCATAATTTTAATCATAATCGTACATTTTCCGGGCTAATGCTTCGGACCTTGTGGAAAATTCTGTAAAATAGACAGATGTATTACAAGAGTACAATGAAAATTTGTATTGTTATCTATTGTGAGAAGAGGATGGACAATTTAAAGTTTAAAAATATGCTAAATTATTAATAAATTTAATTTCTCGAAAAAAGAAATCACTTTGTGGCTTGACATTATAATTTATATGAAAGAGGTTTTTTTTTGTTTCAAGGTTTTTTATTTTTTTTATAAACAATAATTATTAGCCTGAAACACTCATCCAAATTGAAAAAACCTTCCGAGCAAAGATAAATGTCGCCGGCAGGACTCGAACGTGCACCCTTCTAATTTCGAGTCCTGCCGGCGACATTTATCTTTGCTCGGAAGGTTTTTTCAATTTGGATGAGTGTTTCAGGCTAATAATTATTGTTTATAAAAATAATTGTTACCCTCTGCGCTATGCACAAAAATCTTGTCTTAAAAATTTTAGTTTATCAATTAATAAAAGTTTTTTATTTTATTTATATTTATCATTATTTTGGTTGAACTCAACCTTCATCAGGAACGTTCACGTACAAACTAAATTAACATAGAGATATATCATAATGAAGACTGTGAAAGTGGGGGGAAAAAACAGTATATCAGAGTAGAACAGAATAGAGCATCAGAGAGGGGTCGGTAGAAGGGTAAGTAGATGGGGTATGGGAAGGGAAGGGGAAGAACATCCTTAAAATCGAACTTTAGGTAAACTACCTAGCCCTCTACCGTCCCCTCTCTGATGTTATATGTCTTCAATGATTGCTATTTTTTTATAAATATATAAATGTCTTTATTAAAGCATATAAAAATAAAAATCAATGATAAGAATTATGATATATTAAGCAAAAAAGTGAAAAAGAAATTTGAAAAATTTCTCACAATTATATAAGTATTTTATTTCCTTTCTAAACCATTATAGACAGAGCGAGCGGTGAGACTTCTAACTATAAAAAAATCTATTAGGTATGAATTATGTATGAGTGAAATAACAGTAAAGTTACTTACGAATTTCCGATGTCTATAATCTATTAACATAAAATAAAATTTCACAGAATATCCATTAAAATGTATGAAAAAGAAACAACCCATATAACTCAGGCCGCTGGATTGTACTAATTCGTATGTTGCCATCTCAGTGTATGGAAAGTGTTGGAAGCTGAATGTATTTATTACTATATTTGGCTTTACTTCGATAATTAATATAATCACCTACTACCAGATCGCAGTTGGTATCAAAAAACAAGTAATTTAATTTAATTTGTGGACTGAAATGATATTTTACTTCTTCGTGCTTAGTATTAATTTAAAAGGATGAAATATTATCTACTTCCTTGTGAATTTTTTAATGCGAATCCCAACTATCCGGAGTCAGTGGGACTATGACATCCCTAATTAGGGTATATTATTAGGCTGAACGGAGTAGAGAAGGGAAAGAGATGGGGAAAATGAAGATTGAGAAGGACCTATCTTACTATTCAGATCCGGTCACCAAACACGGCTTAGGTAATTTCAAGCAAAGTTTTCTAATAGTATCTTCAATTCCATATTCCAGTGCCGTGCAGGCCATTTTTTTATAGGAATACCGCACAAGAGTCCCAACTGCTCCCAACCGTCTGGAGCCAGTGAGACTTTAGCATTACCAATTGGGGAATGTTGTAAAGCTGAAGATATTGGGGAGGGGAAAGAGAAGGGGAAGAGGGAGGTGGGGAAATACCTGGCTATTCAAATCTGGTCACAAAACACGGCTAAAAGCCATTCCTAGCAACGTTTCAATTCTGAATGGTGGTCTTTCACCAGGGCGATACTGAGAGTATCTTCCACTCTGGAATGTGCGCAAATATACTACATATTATTTTTAAATTAATTAATTGTGAAAGAACACAAATTAGTTAAATAAAATTTAATTGCGCACACCGGGATTTGAACCCGCTACCTTCGGATTCAAGCCCATAAAGGTGACAAGCTCTGCCTATCTTCACTTTTCTAGATTTATGAAATAAAAGTAAATTTTCCAGAAATTTTCTTAATTGATGATCGTTCTACCATAAGAAATTGTTTCTGCTTGACAAATTTCTAATTCTTAGTTTTCAATTTACCTTGAGCGCCTTATCATTCACACGTTATGGTGTGATGAATAATAATAATCAACACCTGAAAAGCTACAGCCTTCCCTTGGTCAAGTAGCAATCCACGCCACTGCTATATTCTATACCGATCGTGTTTTCGGTAAATTTGTGATAAACGTATTTTCTGCGAAATGTCTTTGAACAAAAAACACATAAAAAAATTGATATAAAAAATAATCACTACTTCCGTTCTCAGTTATTTCTTAAATAATAACACGACCCGGTTAACGTAGTCTAAATATATTTTAAAGACGCAATAGTTACGTAAACATTAAACAAACCACTCTGACCTGATTAAGTCGAGATTTAAACATGTCCAAACAGGACTTAAAGTGAAAGGTCGTTAAGAGTTTATCTTCTTTACATGTCAAAAAACTTTTTTATCGCAATCAGAAAACGCAATTAAAACAAACATAAATTTCACTGCCAGAGAAGTTTTACTTACAAAATAAAATGTTTGATATCTACATTAAAATGATTTAGGCGCCATATAAAGTGTGACAACATAACGATATTTTTTTAATGTTTTACGCGGTTTAACTGTCACCAATCTCCCCCCTTTTGAGCTAAAGTATGCCCATGTACCAACACACATCAAAACTGAATGGCATGTTAGGAAAACACATATTTTAATCTGGGACCAATTTATGAGAAAAGTAGGCAATATTTACAATAAAGTTTTACAATTAAGAACAAACGTGAATCAAATTTGTTTTCTCGGTAAATCGGTTTTACCGGTAATAAATCATTTTAGGCACCATAAAAATTTTAATAGGGGAGGGGGAAATAGAATCATATAATTAAGTCGTCTTGAAAAAAATGGCCTTGAACGCCGATACATATGTCACAACAATAAAAAAACTAAAATACTTGAGGAACGGGTGCGCGGCCTGTTTCATACAAAACTTAATTTTGGATTTGAGGCCAAAATACTAATCTAAGCCTAATGATCTTTTTTTCATCAAATAGTATAGTAAATATCTAGTACGGATCAGAAGTATTTTTTTTTTACATTATGAAATATAGGCCATTAAAGGAATTAATTTTTCGCGATTTTAGAGGCACCTTTAACAAATTTTTTGGGGGCTAACGGTGATGTAAAAAAAAGTTTTAAACCCGTCTTCTTTGAAAATATAATGAAATATAAAATAAAAAGATTAAAAAATATATTAAAATAAGCACTATGGTGGACTATAAATTAAATTAATAACGACCAATTTTGTAGCGAATTTATTAATCCAAAAATAGCAAAAGTACAAGGTAAATTAAAACCTCCAAACAATTTTTTTTAATGTTTTGTTTTTGTATTATTTATTTACGTATTCACATTTACATAGCAATATGAGTTTTTTTATGCAATAAACCCGCAAATAATTTTATAAATTGCATTTAATATTATAAAAATAAAAAATTTCGAGGCCTATTCTTCATAATTTAAATCAATAATAAATAAAATCCTTCTCATCCGTACTAGATATGTATTAAATCTTTATTAAAAAAATATATCATTCAGTTTGGATGTCTATTTTGGCCTCAAATCCAAAATTAAGTTATGTATGAAACAGGCAGCGCAGCCATTCCTCTTAACAATAACATTATTGAAATTTGATTTAGATTAAATAAAAAAATTAAAAAAAACTTTTTATATTGCTCTGAGAAAAAATGTTGTACAATTCTAAACTACACATTAAACTGTTCCAAATATTTATGTTCAGTATTTATAGCAAGATTATTATATTAATGATTAGTATTTTTCATCCGATGTCTTTCTTTGTTTCAATGATTTTAATTTATGTGGCTACTCTCTTATAGTAAATATCAGCTTTACCAAGTGCATCATACGCAGCCAAAAATAGACAATTTCCCAAATTCTACCTTTAAATTGTACCTTTATATGGTTTAAAATGTCAAAGATATAAATAACATCAATTGCTTAATTCACCCTTCTTTTCTCGCGAAATTCGCTGTAAATAACATCATTCATTACTCAGTGTAGAGATATTTAAGCCTCGCTAGACCATTATGTTATTCATCAGAAATATACTCGGTGTTAACAACGATAGTGTTTTTATCTAACGACTAACGTTCACCCATCTACGTCAAGATTTTCGCGATGTAATTCAATCCATCCATAAGTCCAAGATTTACAACCCTGGGCAAATCGAGTACTTACTGGCGCATACAATGTATGTGAGCTATTATTGACAAAACGAAAAACGCGCATATCTTCCAGCTTTTAGAATTTCCGACATTTTCTAACGGATATACTCATTTTATTGTAAGAGTCTACATATTATCATATTATTACGGTATCATATAACTATAATCCTCCAAGTAATTCATCTCCACCAAAGGAAATCTCGCGTAATTTCCAGCGCCAGACATTCTCAGTCAGTGATCAACGGTAATTTCCATCCTTTTGTATGTATCACGGCCAATTACTTTTATGTCAATATTCAAATTCTCCGTACCGTGAGGCGCGTTTCTTTCAGGGGACTTCCGGCATAATGAAGCCCGCTGGCGCAATTAGCAAGGGCTAGATTAGCCTACTCGCAAACCGATCCAGAACACATCAAAACAAGTCAAGTACGCGACAACTCATAAAAGTGTACAAATCAAAACAATGAGATTTCCCTTTAAAAAAGCGGGTTTTGTTACCCCTTTGATGGATGGGTTTAAATTATGTGCAGTATTTTTCAGTGCGCTGTGAGAGAATGAATTTGTTTATGCCCGCCTAACTGTGGGCGGCCATGATGGGCCTTGTTGAGCAAGCTGTCGGCAAATGGCCACAGATGGCAGCTGAATAGTTTAATACCACTTGATCGTTACGCAATTAATGGAATCAGAGCTGTTATTTGAATTTAGGCACAACTGAAACTGAAATAGGTAGGTACCTATTATCCATTTACTTCTTAGGTACCTCAACTATGAATAGGGAGAATAATAATAATTAAACAGTTTTATAAAGCGCCGTTTAGTTTCAACAACCTCAAGAACGACTACATTATGACAAATTTTTTGTGGTATATCAAGCTATATTAGCTATTTGCAAATACTCCTAAAAACAATACTTTTAGCTCTTGATATTCGATATTGACGTGCTACACTAGTGCCTTCTAGCGGCCCAAGTTATACAAATGGTTTTTTCATGCATTTTAATAGATTTTCTGTGAAATATATTCTTAATAAATTGTAGAAATCAAAAATTATAAAAATAAATATTGGGTGACTTACATATGATTATACTCCTTTTTTGCTCGTGTATATACAAGTATATTGTTTAGAAATAGGCTATTATGATTGTATTCACATTTAAAGCCTCGCTGCTGACGCACTGTCTAAATTGTTTACAAAGAAAATAAAATATTTATTTTAACAGCAATACAGTCTGGAAGCCTATAGCCCGGGCCAACAGAGGCGGTAGTGTAGCATGTTGCCAATATTTTTACAAAGCTACGCGTGTGATCAAATATCATAGACGTGGTTTTTAATTGCCTTTGAGAGTTCATTAGCTTTTTTTTCTATATATTCAGGTAAATTGCAAATTTGTATTCCTATGTGTAATAGTGTTGTACAAATGAGGTATTGATTTTTCAAGATGAGAATACGAATTTAAATCTGGTGAGATTTTTTGTGATGAATTGATGTTTTTGCTTTTCATTTAGTATTTGAAGTATTGAAATTTCTTTAAATGTGTCACTAAAAATTGATACTTATCAGTGATGTCGAAATCAAGATTTCCTGACATTAGTTTTACAGACAATAATTTTATTTTTCTTCTGATTTCTTTTGACTCTCCTTGATTAAAAAAAGGCAATATAAAACTATTGTCATAGTGAGGAGAAAAACACAACCTTTATATCCGTAAAGGGTGCAAGTGGTACGACAAAGCCTTCCTCGCCGTGTAAGGATGCGAAGAATTCCAATCTGAAAAAGATTTAGCTGCGATTTACTGCCTTACTTTTCAATTTGTGACTCTTGTCGGCCGGGATTGCTGGAAACTTCCACACTTCCACGATTCCACGGAACGGGGCGGGGTGTAATGCAATGCTGTTATTTGTCTTTCCCAACAACAACTGGGGAACTGTTCCACGGAATGCAGAAAAGAAATCGAATGAACAAGAGATAAACAGTGGGTAGCGTCTTGCTGCAAGACAATGTGTATTGGAAACTAAACGATATAATAATTATTGTATGTAGGTGTGATGGAGTATTTATATTAAGGTTACCTTTTTATTACAATATTCCCAAAGATGACAGGGGTTTAATTAAAAAATAAAAATAAATTAAGAAAACTATACATACCTACCTACCTGCACCCCTGCGTGGTAAATAAGCGAATTGAAAAAAAAATACAAAAATTGACATTTGGAAACATTCTTGGGTATAACCGGATTAAGGGAGTTTCAAAATCGATGATCAATATTTCGTTGAAAATGGGATTTATTTTCATGACTGTCAGTCATTATTCAAATAAATTGTTGGAGGTCAGAAACTAGCTTTGAAAACATTAAGTAATTAAAAATACATTTAGAAAGAGTTAAAATATACAAAAATCAATTAAAATAGTGATTAAATCACTAAACGGCGCTATATAATTGCATTAGGTATTTTTTAATATTGTTTTAATATGAATACCGCACAAGAGTCCCAACTGCTCCCAACCGTCTGGAGCCAGGCTGAAGTTATTGGGGAAGGGAAGGAGAATGGGAAGGGGAAGGTGGGAAAAATAATAAAGGTATATTATTCGCTTCCTGGCATGCGTGTTATAGTTGGTATCCGAGTTATTACTACGAAACAATACGTATAATATATACATACAACCAGGCAAAATAACAAAACTTCCATTAATATTGAATAAGAAAATAATATAAACAAAATAGTTGGTGTTGCGACGTAAACACCCTACGAACAGCTAGAATTGCCTATGTCTACTCGGAAGCGGAATATTGTGCTCCAGGGTGAGCTAGAAGTGCAGACAGGCAGAAGAACGTCGTGGAACTAAATACTGGTACGTGCACGGTGAACACTTCCCTCCATTCCACTACAATGGTTCCCTGTCTTCTCGAACATCGCACCGCTCACTGAAAGACGAGAGACAGCAACCCCCAGGGAATACAAAAAGGCCGTCAATAGCAACATTCCACTTCAAAATGACCTTCTAAACTTCCCGGCCAGCCGCCTGACATCCAGGAAACCTTTTTGGACTGAAGGCGAAAGACTGCATCCATAACGATACTCCCCTGAGGAGTCGTCGCGAACTTAGTGGTAGACCTCGGGCGTGAAAACAAGTACCTTGTTGTAAACACTACTGTTGAATTGCCAGGGTTCTCTCTCCCTCGGAAGACGTGGACCTCATTAAACCGCATCCGGTGCCGTCACAGCCGTTCTGCGTATATGATGCATAAATGGGGCCTTTTTAAATGTGGACATATTCAAACAACAGAACGCTTCCTAGAAGAATGTCCCCTTCACCAGTTTCCCTATGGCACATCAGTGCTGAACCAAGTGACTCCCGATGCCGTCGACTGTCTGAATAACTCCAGCATCCCACTATGACCTTCACCAATTCTCCTTCACCATTCGAAGAAGAAGAAGATATTACCGGGTGTAGCGTAGTGAAAGGTACTGTCAGATATTTTTTTCTACGAAGACATGGCATGATCAAGTGAATCAAATACTCGAGTCGGGCCATGTCAGAAGTCGGAAGAACAGAAGAGAATGTATGAGGCGTTGTATGAATGTGAATGAAGCAAGAAATGTATGCCAAGATCGAGTTGTTTGGCGGTCCGTCCTCTCTGCCTACCCCTGCGGGGAAACGGCGTGATGGTTAGTTAGTTAGTTAGTAACATTTTTTTATGTTATGTAGGTATATTTTATAAAGTTTATCATAGCTCTCATAACTTTAGCACTGTTTACGTCTTTGAAAATAATAATATAAAGTTTTTTTTCAATCCGATAAGCGTGAAATAGGTTAAAAAGTTAACCCTTTGATGACCGTATTATTGTTTCCACATATAGAGCATATTTTTTTCTTTTTATTTTAAAAAAAATATTCGAAAATTAGTTTTTTTTTTTGTAATTGTTTACAATATTTACTTTCGTTCGCATGAAATTGTTATTTTTATTATTAAGGAAAATACATTATCAGTGTAACATGTAAAATAAATATACAAATGGATCCCAGACCGAGCATGACCGCCGGAACGGGAACTGTCACTACATTTTGCGGTTCTGTGGCAGGAATAAGGATTGCAATCTAGCAGAAAAAATAGACTCCATAAATAGAGAAGATTCCCACCGATTAGTATACAAAAACTTAGCTTTTTTAATCTTTATAGTTACGGGAATAAAATCACAATATTCGTGTTAATTCGAATTAACCCCGGTCGTCAAAAGATTAAGCAGTTAGCAGATCATGGAAACAAAATGAATCGAATACGGAAATATTTAAGCGACGATTACTTCCCTGAACGCTTTTCAGTCGTACCGTTTATCAGAAGAAGGGATCCGGGAAAAATCTTTAATTTAGTACTAAATCTTTGCTCCAATCTTCACAACTTTGGTGTTAAATTCACTCCGTCGATCGTGTCACGTCTATCGGAATCCCTTTCAAACAACCCCGTTCTTTGAAACTAGTTTGGATTCAACAAACTTTTCCTAGTTCTAGAAAAATAAGTTATTCATTATAAATCTGTCGTACAGCCGTGTCTATTATACCAGGAACGAAGTTAGGTATCTCTATGCGGAGTTTAGTAATTTATATAACGCAAAGGGTAACAATTATTATTTTTATAAACAATAATTATTAATCTAAAACACTCATCCAAATTGAAAAAACCTTCCGAGCAAAGATAAATGTCGCCGGCAGGACTCGAACCCGCACCCTTCTAATGTCCGGTCAGATGCTCTACCGTTGAGCATGAGCAAAAATCTTGTCTTAAGTTTTTAAGAACTTTAGTTTATCAATTAATTTATATAACATTTGAACTTGAATCAAGAGAATGGCAATTCAATTCCCGCTGAAGAGTAATAATATTTATAGTGGAATTTTTATTTGATAAGTGAATAACTGAGTGTTGAATTGTGATACTGATTATTAATTTTGGCACATAACTTTATGGGAGTCGATAAGGACATTGATAAATGAATTCATATAGGTATCAACGTTTCTAGAAGTTTACAAGTATGAAAGAGTGACTAACAATTATTTGCATTTTTAAAATAATTAATTGTATTATTGACTCACCTTCTTTATTGAAATTTATTCAGTCAACATTCCTTGACGTAGACTCAGAAACAAAAAATTGCTTTTCCTCAATAAGCACTCTAATTATGGCTACCATTCTCCACTGTCCAGAATGTCGAGATTTGTTAACTCAAGCCAGGGTCTTGAAAATGTTGGTACCAGTCTGAATGACTTTTGTAGGGTTTTACGAAATTAGAACTCTACTAAAACCAAGTTCGGCTTTGACTTGAATGTTCTCTCAAATATATATTTATGTCATCTTTTTGTCATTGCTTCAATCTTGTATTATGTATGTGCTGTTCTTTTTCTGAAGCTCTTGTTTATTTCATTTCGTGTTATGTATTTTGTGTAATTGGACATTGGTACGTAAATAAATAAATAAAATAAACAAAAGCAAAAAAAAAATTGACTCGGCTAGGTTATATTATATCAAAGACTATATTTTCCAATTGCCTATTTCGAACGGTTTGGCTTCAGTCTGATCTGGCGTCTGTAGACTAACATTTTCTACTTTACAAATCTAGGTTAGATCATCTGTAAAATACATTATTTTTTTATTAAAAATGACAGACGTTACCAGGGGCGCTATTCCCGTTCTTTTTAAGGAAGATTCCTTACGTTTTTCCTTAGGGTTAAATACTTCTTGATTAACTGCGGAATTCCGGTGAGACGTAGTAAAAAGATCCTAAATAGATTGTCAAGAAATTATTTGAAAACACAAATTGATGAAATATCTTCAAGTGACATAAGATTTTGAACTAGAACTTTTAAAAACAATTGTATTAAATGATAATTCATTTTTATTTTATTTTTTAAATATCATAAATAAGCCTTTTAACAAAGAATCACGTTTTATTAAAAGATACCTACCTCATTAGATAGTAATGACCTTTTTTTTGTCTCTAGCTCTAAAAGTGACATTTCAATTTGAGAAGAGTGAAGATTGACGTGAATTGTTAAATATGTCGACATCCATATAATTTTTACTAATTAATTAAGGTAATGGAAATAATAACGTAATTGGTAACATACTTAACATTGAGTTTTACTCTTGTTAAAACATCTCAAATATTGAGATTTTCTATTGCGAAAAAAATCGCAAATATTGACATTTTTGATGAATGTCATTCCCTGAATTCAGCTGATAGCTGTCATCCGATAGAACCGGAACCGGAACCGCAGTTAAGTAAGAAAGCTTTAACCCTATGGAAAAAAGTTAAGGAATCTTCCTTAAAAAGAACAGGAATGGCGCCCCAGATTACATATAACGTGACAATACATTAATTCCTTGCACTACCGTCATTATAATCATTATTCATCACTAACTCGACGTTACCTTTTTATATTAAATCATAAACGCCATTATTGAGTGTCCTGATCCAACCTTCTAAATATTCACTTACCTACAAGAACAAGTAGGCATTTCACGTTGCGGTTACAAGAACAAACTATCAAATGTTCACTACAATAAATAGACTCCTTGTCCCATGGTAATGAGAACTGTGAAGTTGTTAACTACTTTAATTTGTTTTTGGGTCAATAAAAACCAATGTACTGAAGCATGTTTGTAATCGCTGTAAATGTGGTTCAAATGCCTATTATTAGAGTAATACTGAACAATCCATCTACATTACCAACATTCCCATAAGCTATATTGTACAAAATTTTGCCAAGTTCCGAAAATTGCAGACATCTTTTATTTTTTTACGGTAACTCCACACAGGAGACCCTGAAGGAAATAATTTCCTTCTAGGCCTATATCATCTTTGGGACGCTGTGTGGAGGGTCTCTTAGAGGATATGAAAGTGTGAACTTGGGTCTTGAAGAGACCTATGATGTAGGATGGATGAAACGCAGAGGCCGGCAGATCATTCCACAGCCGAGCTGTTGAACATAAGAACGAGTCGTAAAAGCGACCCGTTATCATGTGACAAATGTCAACCAAGTGCAAATGGTGGGCTGACGTGTTCCGATTATGCACCGGTACCGAAGGGATCAATGACGATAGTTCCTCAGACCATCTTCCATTAAAATACCGGTAGAACAAGGACAGCATTCCCACCTGACGTCTGTGTTCCAAATATTGCAATCAGTTTGTTAAGATAGGCGAATCTATCAAACGGACCGCCCGTTTCTGCACAGAGTCAAAGGTTTTTTTCAGATATTTATGACTACCGACCAGAGGTGGCTGCCAAATTCTACAGTGGGACGCACTTGCGATTTTAACAGTTGTGTACTATTAAAGTATCTGCTGGCTCTGTAGAATACACCCAGCTTCTGAGAGGCTAACTTTACTCTGGCTTCGATGGAGCCCCCGTACCTGAGCTGGTCACTTAAGGTTACACCAAGCATATCAATGGAGGGCTTGTTGGGAAGACTGGGAAGGTTGGGAAGACGTTTATAAAAAAACACTCAATATTCAAAGATAACGTGTAACGTAAATACTGACCCCTCTTATAAAGGCATCACTTCTATTGTCTACGGAAGAGATTTGAGGAAATGTCTATGGGAGACATCCGACGGAGTAGAGGCAAGACAAGATGGCGTCAGAAATAACCTGGCACGGGCCGTGGAGCTCGACGTGATTGAAGGGAGTGATTATGGGTTAGTTTTTCTTTTCTTAAATTGTAAGGTTATCAACCCCAACCGCGCGTGCCTGGTGCGTTAGAGGAAATCCCTGCTGAGGATGAACGGACACGAGAGTCGGTAGCTATATCGACGACCAAACAGGACCTAAGGTAGCATCCTCACATATTATTGTCTGAACCCCACGGGAGATGCTGTAGCGGATGGCGCTTACGAAGTATCGTCATAGACTTCGCTGAAGATGATTTTGGGAATCGGTGAACATCAGGACTGGAGCGGCCTTGCCTGATGCTGAGGAGAATAATCTGTCCACAAGAGCCATTATTTATCATTTAAACCGTTTAATTTTGAATTAATACTCCTCTTTACTCTTATATTTTCTCTAAAATGTTGTCGGGGTTTTTTTAGAGCCAATAAATACTGTGTTTAAATGTGAATAGGGTTTTATTTCCAGTATCATTCTTTATATCCAAATCTTCCCGCTCTTCATCCATCAGATCCACCCACGAATACTGAGATAAAGTCGAACAATAGCAGGAGATGTTACAAACGTTTAAAAAAATCAAACTAAACTCAGCATTAAGGCATGAATATAATATTACAATTAATTTATTTTCTACAAAACAAAATCACAATAAATAATAAAACGGATAATATATTTTAATAGTCTTCCTGAAAAGATGAAAAATTACAGATTCACTATTATTAAACGAAAGATAAATTGAAATCCTTATTTTAAAACTAAACTTCGTTACTTAAAAACATATATATATATCTAATGCTAACTCATTCTAGTACTTAAAATACATTATTTAAATATATTATGTTTAACTCCTACATCAAACTCAAGCCAGTTCTCTTCATTGGTGTAAAAAAATTAAAATATATACATATGTATATACTATGTTATTCTGTAATGCCATTTGATGTTTATTATTTTTAACAATATATTGTAATTTAAATATTAAATAAATATATTACATTTTCTTCAATCAAAGATAAATTATTTTGTGGTGTTCAACATATAAATATCAAGATGTTTCGGAAGCGAAGCTCCCCCCATCAAGATACACACTATGTTAAGAAATAATGACAAGTATGGACATATAATAAACCTAGAAAAATAATAATCTAAGAATTTTATTTTTATTTTTATATGAATACCGCACAAGAGTCCCAACTGCTCACAACCATCTGAAGCCAGTGAGATTATGGCATTCCCAGTTGGAGAATGCTGTGAAACTAAAGGAGGTGAGGGGAAGGAGAAGAAGAAGAGGAATAAGGGGAAGAGGAAGGTGGGGAAATACCTGGCTATTCAGATCTGATCATCAAACACGGCTAAAACCTAATTTCAAGCAAATTTTCAATTCCGAATGGTGGTTTTTTACCGGGGCGATACTGAGAGTATCTTCCACTCTGGAACGTGCGCAAATATAGAATATATTATTTTTAAATTAATTTATTGTGAAACAGCACAAATTAATGAAATAAAATTTACTTACGCACGCCGGGATTTGAACCCGCGACCTTCGGATTCATAGACCCTTACCCCTCGACCATGGAGGCCGTCAAAAAAGAATTATTTTTATTATTATTTTTAGCATAATTTATTCAAAATATTGGTATTCACTTTGTGGCGTCATTATTAATAAATTACTTTGCGATCACCAATCTTTTGAAGAAATTATATGTAAAAGAATTAATTTATTTTACCCCTGATCCAGGTGTGAGTAATTACATTGCTTAAGTTTAAAATGCACCATTCCAAAGAAGCGTGAAACTGGGTAAACCGATCTGCTTGAAAATAAAGCAGTGATTTTTTTTTAATAATCGTAGTGGTTTCATTCAAAATAATCACCACGAAATAACGGTTAATAAACAAAATACAAGAAAACACATTTATAGGTGCGCTTTGGACGATAATTTTTCCTTCAGCTTTTACTTTGTGGGATTCATCTCCATGTTTACATGATTTCAATGCATATATGTTTATATAAAGATTTCATGTTTGTTTCTCACCAAGGTTGATCCCTCAAAATGAATTCTTATCCACAACATTCAATAACACACACCATGCAACCTACCCTTAGCAAACAAGTTGACGTGCGTCATGCATCTATAAAGACTGGCTCTCGACTTTATAAGAGTACATTTTATAGAAAAGAAATCAAGTTAGGTAAGGTTCGAATGGAGAGAAAATGGGACGTTACTACCCACGAAATCTTTACACTGATAAATTTTTGTGAGAAAAAAAAATCATTTGTTATCTGAAACATTTTGTATGAGCGTAATGCTTTGTCCCTTTCGAGGAGGTGTCTTTAAATTGTTTGTAGTTTTGGTAATCTTTTTTATGGGGTGTGTTAAGTGTGTGTATGTGACTTGGGATTCAACCCCCGTGCATCGCGCCCCAACCAAATCCGGGGGACCAACAAGGCCAGACACGGACGACGTTTATAATTCAAATTTGGAATTCCGATCACATGACGAGGGGCTGTCTGACCGTGCTCGCCACCTGGCGGCGCGGAGCGAAAGAAATACGAAAGGCGTTCTTCATTCGAAAAAAAGGGCGCGAAGGCTTCGTTAGATTTTTTAAAGGTGTTTATATATTCAACATTTTCGGAATGAAGATGAAGGGTCATAATAAATTTAAATTCCGAATCTTATTTCTTCGTAACCAAACTGTACGTGACTATAATAAAATTATGAAATACTAGCTTTGTTTTAAGCGAGGTTGCGTACAATGGAAAATTTTGTTTAAATGCAGGTATTCACAAATCAAAAAAGCGTTGATCAATCTTAAGACAGGCTCTAATATATGCATAGCTTACATAATATCTATGTCCCTTCTTAATTTGGCTGTGAGACCATGTATTATTTAATATATACAGAATGTAACAGCACGTTCCCGAAAACTTTAACCAGAGCTTTGAGCTAATTTAGGGTTAAAAAAAATTATTATTATTATTGATTTGTTTTCACCTAAAACCGGAAGGTATTAGACAGTTAGGGTCAGGGTGGAGGTCTGGGAGATTACTCGGCTCAGTGATAAATGATGTTACGTAAAAGATTTTATTTATTTGTTAGAATTTGAAAAAAAAAAAAACAATTTTTTTTAGTCCAAAAAAAAAATTTGATCTCCAAAATTTAATTTGCATTTTTTATAAATAAATGAATTTAAAAATATGCTTAGTATTCACCACTTTATAAATATACATCTTCATATTTCGAAAGCGATGCTTTCATCGTCAGGAATATATGAATACTAAAAAATAATTTCAAGTATAGACAAATTATAAAAATAAGAACACAATAATGTAAGAATAGACAAATTATAAACGTGATCAAAAAATTATTAAAGTCGATAAGTAATTGATTTAAATAGAATTTTTAACTATTAAGGCTTCTGCTGATTTCTAAAATTTAAAATTTATCTAATTGTAAACCGGTTATATTTGTACGTTAATTTTTTAAACCTTTATTTATATCAAACGAGTGATTGGTTTCTAAAATATGATTTGCAAATTCAGAATAGTTGTTATTATTTAAACACCTTATGTGTTCCTTAACTCTAATACTGAAAATTCTAGAAGTCTTTCCTACGTAAAAATAGTTGGAATCGTTAGAAATTAATTTACATACTCCAGATTCATTTAAAATATTATCTTTGTTATTTAAAATACAATTTTTAATTTATTTTTAGTATAATAAGCTGGTTGGATAGTATTTGGGATGTTTTTAATTATTAAATTTGAGGTATTATTATTTAAGAACAATATTTTTCTCCACTGTTTACTAACATGTGGATATATATATGATTTAATATTTTTTTTTCTTAAACATTTTGTTTAATATATTATCTATTCATTTACTACTATAACCGTTATTTATTTCAATCCGTTTAATTTTATTTAATTCTTTGTTAAAATTATTTTTTGATAGAGGTACATTAAGTAATCTACTAAGCACGGAATGAAAAGCTGAAATTTTTAGAGCAAAAGGATGATTAGAAGTATTATGAATAACGATGTATATATAAGTACCTTTACAATATATATTAAATTAAATGTTATTATTAACAATAGAAATATTTAAGTCTTAGAAATTAATGATAAAATTTTGTCCTATTTCTATGGTGAATTTGTTTTTTTTTTTATGAATTTTATTTAGGAAATTAAGGAAAATATTAAGTTATCTTTCAGTACCAATCCATATACAAAAAACGTCATCTACATATCTTTTCCAAAAATAAACATCATTTATTAATAATGACGCCACAAAGTGAATACCAATCGTTTGAAGAAATTTTATTACAATTATTTTTATAAACAATAATTATTAGCCTGAAACACTCATCCAAATTGAAAAAACCTTCCGAGAAAAGATAAATGTCGCCGACAGGACTCGAACCTGCACCCTTCTTTAGGGATTCTTGAGGGATTTAGCCGTTACAAGCCTTCCTCATACTAATAAAGTTGGTGGTTTACAGGTGAAATATAATAAAAAACAGTAATTATTGAATGAAACACTAGTATATATTGATTAACTTGGCGGGTTTGCGATAAGCCGACGTAGCTCAACAGTAGAGCATCTAACCGGACATTAGAAGGGTGCGGGTTCGAGTCCTGCCGGCGACATTTATCTTTGCTCGGAAGGTTTTTTCAATTTGGATGAGTGTTTTTAGATTAATAATTATTGTTTACAAAAATAATAATTGTTACCCTTTGCGCTATGCACAAAAATCTTGTCTTAAGTTTTTAAGAACTTTAGTTTATCAATTAATAATTATTGTTTATAATAATAATTGTTACCCTTTGCGCTATGCACAAAAATCTTGTCTTAAAAACTTTAGTTTATCAATTAATAAATTATATTTACTCCAAATAAGCTAAGGAGTCACTACTGGTTGACAGTTTCGTGCAAGATAGGATGTGTGTAGTTGGGGTATGTATTGTGGGTTAAATATTGGAAATCTTCATTTTATTATCATTTGTGCTGATTGTTGTGGCCAACTGAATTAATGTGCGTACAATTTCCTTACCTTTGTGAAACTTGTTGTATTTTTAATGGTTCATTTTTCTTGGGGTAGGCACAGCTTTTCATCATTTATGGAATGCACGCCACTGCTAGTTAAAGCATGTCGGTATAACCATTTTACCACGGAGGCTGTACATCATTTAGTATATACCTTTGTAGAATGTATTTGGGTAGTGCGTTTCCTTTTTAGTGGGTGCATTTTGAAAGTATTTTATGAAGGGAGATTATGTATGATTCTTCAACAATGGATACATTCACTGTGGGTTATCAAGTGGGAAAATATTAAAAAAACATTTTGGCTGACAAAATTTAGTCCTCGCCGCCCGCCTACAAACCTTTAATGCCCCCCTGTCACCCCTGAGCCAACCACCGCCCCATCACACTCTCCAACGCATCCGCAGAGAGTCATATCGCCCATTTAGAGAACCACTGGTTTAGACATCCAGGCTCCTCAATTTTAAATACAAAAAATAATAATCAGATTAGCTGGTTATCGTTGAAATCTTATGTTTTTAAAGGCATCATGAATCAAACTAACAAACCTTCAAAAAAGGATTGCAAACCGAATAACATATTAGGTTCCTATTATCACGTGTAATAGACTGTTTTTCCTTTTTTCTTTTGAATATTTGAATAATTAATAAAAAAAATATGAAAACAATCGTTTTATGACGAATTTTTTCGACAACGATTTAAAGTATGCGTACATATTTTTATTTGACGCCAAAACGACATTTTCGTGCAAAAGACGTCTGTGACGTCACACCGGTCAACGCTTATAGGCAGTCCCAGATCCCGATTATATTTGTGTTTGTAACCAGTAGCGGTACCTACGTCATGGACAAATTCGGAACGCTTAAGCGTTTATTAAATCAATAAAAATTTATAAAAAATTCTTTAATTTTAGAGTTTTAGTGAGACGATCAGAATCAGAAAAAATATTCTTTAAAATTTATACACATTTTTAACATTTCCTTTGTGAAAATACCCCAATCATATATAAATTAGATCAATGAAATTTACGATAAAATATTCAGCATTAGTCCGTAAATTCAACAAACCCGCAAAGCAGAAATCCATTGTAATTTATTTAGCTGTTGTTAATTATCGGGTCCATGAATGAGCACTGTCGAATTAGGGAGGCGGATATGGCTGCAACCAACAGACGTGAAATGCGCCGCAGGCCTCCGGATCTTTCAGCGACATTTCCGGTGTTTAGCTCCAAACCGGAAGTACGAATCTTCAGCAGACACAGCCCGTGCCAAGCGTGTCAATGACCTCTTCAAACATTTCTGTGTGAACAGTAAAGGCACTGCAAAAGTTTCAAAATGAGTAAGAAATTGATACATACTTAATATTGTAACAATCTACTGACACGTTTTAAGTTTGTTTTTAACAACTCTTTAACCCTTTCTTACCGGTACTGTCAACTGATTTGACATGTCTCTAATTATGTCAATTTCTCTGTAAATATACTAAACACAGAGTTCATATTTTAGATGTTCCTTAGCAATGGATTTATGGATAAAATAATTATAATAAGTATTTATCGAATGCAACAGAAAAAAACGTTCTGTCGAAAAACCTGGTTTTTAAAAAAAATATATACGTATGCCTGGGTGCGTTGATAACTTGCCGAGTGGTGCGGTAGTGAGCTGGAGAGGGACGGAGTTTCACTCACCGTGCGGCGATGCGCGGTTCAGTAATAACGGCGGTCTGCCTGCTTTTTTTTCAGATATTTATTAGACATAATTAAGAACATTGTTTACATGGTAATAAAAAAAGAGTATTTAAGTACTATTTTTTTATTTATTTAAATAATCCTTTTAGTTTCCTTTTTTAAATTTAATACCTTCTTAATTGAGAAATTCTTGTGTTAAGGCAGGGAGTACTAATATTTATTGTTACACATTTAATAATTTCAACAGTACTACCATGAACTTGATGTTCTGGTGTCTATACACTAATTTAAAAAATAAAATAAAAGGGAATTTTTAGAAATAAAATATATCTATATAATGTATGTATATAAACATATACACATTTTTTCCAAGTGAACTTATAACATGCACCTAAAATTAGTTTCTTGTAAAATGTATTTTGAGTTTTTTCATCTTGTATATCTTTGGGAAGTTCGTTAAAACATTTTATGGAAGAATATGTGTAATGGAGTTGAGCTGTTTTTGTACTAAGTTTAGGGATTATTATTTGTCCTGTGGTTCTCGGCCTGGTGCTCAATGACTCTAATTTTAGATTTTCTTAATGGATTTGAAGTAATGCGAAGTGTTTTGTGGAATGTTTTTAATGGAAGTGTTTTGAGTTTTCTGCATGACGGTTTTTCTTCATTTTCTGCTCTTATAAACATGTGCATATGTAGGTACATATGAACTATTATTTAAATGATTTAGGTACTCAACTAATAAATGTTAACTCTTTATTTTAA
>JAHDVE020001733.1:0-60077 GCA_022606495.2 Halesus radiatus | reverse complement strand
AACGTTCATTGTGCGCCATTCTGTATTTAACAAATTGCCGCACGAATTTAAAAACAATTGCTCTATCATGAAATTCTCACTGATGTTAAAGTGTTGACTTTTGGAAAGTATCCTTGTGTATTGATCGTAACAAATATGACGATCTCCTTGATTGTATAGCTCCTCAATATCCGTTGTATTTACTGTTACGGTATTACTATTATATTAAGTTTATCATCATTGTAACCAACCTGTACTGATGTTTTATTTATATATTTTCTTATTTCTCAATTTATTTAATACTTGACGATACTTTGATATTTCTGAAATTTATATAATATTTATATTTTTGTAATATTAATGTTTTTATAATGTTGATATTTTTATTATATTGATATTTTGTACAATGCTAGTATTTTCATAATATTGATTTTTTTATAATTTTGATATTTTTATAATATCGGTACTTTTATAAAATTGATATTTTTATAATATTGATATTTTTATTATATTGATATTTTTATAATATTGGTACTTTTATAATTTCGATATATTTTTATTTTATTTATATTTTTATAATATTATTTAAATCGGTGTTATAAAATTGGACTGAAAATAACAAAACGGTAATGCTTTTTCCATTCTTTTTTTCATTTTATTTTTTTTTCCAACTTATGTACATTGATCACAACATGCATGTGCCCCTATATGCTAAGTTTGCCCTACATTTATATGATGATTGTTATTTATTGTTGTAATAGATAATATTGTTGAAATAAACTCCTGCTGACAAGCTACTTGCAGTGGCTTAGCGGGTATAAGTTTCCACTGTATATAATTAATATTATACAATAAGAAAACAAAAAAACCATAATCATGAAAGTTCCGGAGAGTCAAACAACAGATTTGGTGAATTTCTTGGCAGTAACATAATCCATAAAATTATCACTTTCCATTGGATAATTCACCCAATATCTCACTATGCCCAATACGCAAGCGTCTTAAAACTCTATTGTCATGCTTTGCTGTGCCAGAACATTTGTTCTGCCATGACACTTTATTTAATTCAGAACAGTCTACTCCAGCTGCTTTTCGCGAGCTAGAATTATCTTCCATGAGGATTTAGGAAATCAATATGTATTTAAGCATTGTGAATACCAAGTTTGCAACTAAAGAGTTTAACCTAGTCTCTCTACGAGTTTATTTTCTTTAGTTTTTATTAGTTTCTAGTAGTTTCTAGTAGTTTTCAGTAGTTTCTAGTAGTTTCTAGTAGTTTCTAGTAGTTTCTAGTAGTTTTTAGTAGTTCCTAGAAGTTTCTAGTATATACATTAGGTACGTTTCATGAGTTGCAAATTTGTTCCATCGATTTTATTGTAGTTTTTCTCCATCATGTTTTAGTATTTTTGTTGGTGTTAGCTCACTTTTAATGGCTCCATTGAATGTAGTCTCCGTTGGTTTATTAAACAGCTTCCAAAAGTTCTCACAAGAAACCCCGGTTTAAGCTAAGCTAGCACTAAGTTTACAGTAAGCTGGAGAGAGATGGAATACCTGGTCTGCGAACGTTAGCTTAGCATCAGAAACGTCACTCAGGTCCTTTAAGGAGTTGATGAGAGATAACGTTTCCCATTTCGTATTAATATTACAAGGAAGGGTAATGCAGGCAAAATGCTATTTACGGAGCACTAAGGCTTTGAATTAACTTCCGAGCTAAGATGATTTTGAAGGCTTAACAGAATTATAAAACAGACCAAGAGCCACTTTGTAATTGTTTGTTAATATTAATTTTAATAAAACCATGCGTCTTTAGATGACACTTACGGCTTCATGGCACCCGTACTAATAAAACAGTGATTTAGATTTTTATTTTGTTGTATCCTTGGAAGCAATGATGACTGATCGTTTTGATTATTGTCCGAAATATTATCGGCGTTGAAAATGATAATGTTAAAGTGAAAATAGTCTTATTAACAATAATAATAATTCTATGATTTGCATAGCGCCGTTTTTTGTGAAAAATCACCTAAAGGGCGCTTAATATATTTTAAAAGTTAGTAGTACCTTTGATTTCAAATTTTTTTAAATATAACAGCCATAATATGTCGTTAGAACAAACGAACGTAAAAGTTTGAAAATATTTTTCGGAACAAATTATTATTATAATTTCTTCAAATGATTGGAATTCACTTTGTGGCGTCATTATTAATAAAAAAAATTAAGAAAATTCTATTTTATTCACCACTTTATTAATACACACATCTACATGTTTCAAAGCGATGCTCCCTTCATCAATAATATGTATATTAGTATTCTATATATTCTTGATGAAGAAAAAATCGCTTTAGAAGCATGTGTGTATTAATAAAGTGAATTTGTGTATATTAATAAAGTGGTGAATACAACGAACATTTGAAAAAAAAAATTATTAATTTATTATTATGTATATCGGACAATGTTTATAGCATCCTTCAGCATATGCGTATTCTATCAAACTAGATATGAAACTTACATATGTATTTACTGGTTTGCTAAATATTTAAAAAAAATACCATATATACTAACTATACCAGCTTCCGATTTCATCTAGTTAGGCGTGTAACGTACTTGTATTCAAATTAAAAGTCAATACCTGAATAACCGGGTATTCATGAAAAAAGTAATTGTGCACTTAAACCGGATTGCTTAAATAGATGTCAACTTTCTATAAAGATTGTTTATTTTCAAACAAAATTCATAAAAGAGTTCGCTTTTGACAAAAGCAATTCAACGGTTTGGTCATTATTTAGGGAAAAAAAACTAAGCGTGTAATCATGACATTGTCATGCATCCACGAAGCGCATAGACAGTTTATTGATGTAAACCTGGAAAATGTAATTTTATTCTTCCTGTTTCCCAAACTTTCTATTGAAAATAAATATACAACTAATAATTTTATCTCTTTTTCCAGGAACTATGGATAGCCAATTCAACATCCGGTGGGTTCGAAGAAGAAGAACCGGATGCAGTAACATTGCTTTCAGTTCTTCTCGTCGGTAAGTTAATTATTATACTACTTACTCCTAGTTTTGTACCTTTCGATTCAAGTTTTTTCCCGGATGGAGGAGACCACGTTGCGATCACAAAATTTACCTCTATCGTAGGTATGATGACCTCGAATTAAAGAAAGATGTCATCAATATAAGCATTTGCCTTTTTATTGACTATTCTTCACAATTATAACGAGATAATTTGAACAGCAGCCATTGTTCTGTAAGTAATTATCTTAGTAATCTGCAACTCTGTAATGCCGTTATGCTCCATTTATATCTAATAGAATCTAATTAAGAACTGACATTTCTCGGAAGTATTTAAAACTACTATTAAAGTACTGGTATAGGCATCTATGATGTTCAACTCAAAATATCACAGTAGAGCGTATACTGTGTCGCGAAGCTACGATTCCATTGTGTAGCTGTTATTCACGGGTGCTGCCGTGATAAACCCTTCCAATAATTTAAACTCGAAGGACCAGTTCCAAAACTATGTCAATAGTATTTGTAACCGACGGCGGGCCGAGGCTTTCGACACTTTCTTGTTCGGTGCGAAAAAACCTCTCGTGCGACCACCTGTCGTCACAAGACTGTAAATTTTTGTAGATACTGGATCCGAAGCCACTCTCGTTCCCTTCGAGGGATGTCGCGTTGGATGCTGCTGGTCGTCACGCACCCAGTGCTTTATGTATGGGGGCACTAGGTGGGCGGTTGAGGCGTCCCTTCGCCTTGGGTGGCATTCCGCGAGCGTAGAGCTGGTGGTGACATCCTCGAAGGCGAGTGACTGAGATCCGTCTCGAGAGATCACTTATAATCGACTGCGGGCCGAGGTTTTCGACACCTTTCTTTGCTGTATCGAAAGGCCACTCGTTATCGATAAGGTGCGAGATTCAAAGACACTCTCAACTTGAGGGAGTTCCAGGAATTCTCAGGCAAAATGGTGGCTCGGTCCCGTTCGATGTGGTTCTCAGAATTCTTCAGGCAGCAAGTATTTTGTTGGAGAAGTGGTAGTAGGGAAGACGAAAGTGAAAGACCTTTTCTCATCTGCTGATAATTTACGACTGACTTTATTTCTATTAAGTAGACCTATTTATGTTATTTGGCGAACACGGTAAAATGTCACCCCCTACTGTACTGTGTTGCAGCCCGAGCCTGCAAATAGGCGCGCTCCAGTGGCGCACATATGTTGCGTCAAACTGCGGGCGACCCGTTTGACCGAGTTGTTCCAACTCGGTGTTACATAAAGGGTCCGTTTAAAGGCAATTTAGGTGATTTTACAATTTTAGTTTTCTTTTTGTTTGTTTCAGGTTGATTATAACTGTGTTTATTGCTGTCAATGTTTTCCCACGTCCAGATAACATAGCACTTTCAATGTGGCTTCGTTATTTGGTCGCAGGGAGCAATAAACATGACAAAGTTGATTCTCCCAGCGCAGTATTTAATTAAACTGTTCTGGGCAAGTTGTAAGTAGACATATAAAAATTTTAAAATATAATCAAAATCACAACAATTATTATTTAAGGCATCTCCTCATAACGGCATTATTCAAATAGTTTATTATGCCGTTTTGAGGAGATTTACAAGTTAAACAAGAAACAGTTCATTTGCAAACAATAATAGATAATAATACAAATACGAAAAGGGAGTTCGCAATACGGTATTTTACCTAGTCGGCGTCAGACACATGTCGAACTTCCTGGGTGGTCCACTCCTGAGCAATGTGGCCAGTGGCGGAGAGTGGAAAAAAAAAAAAAAAACTTATTGGACGATTGACCAATAAGTTTCAACACGTCTGGTACAGTATTGATAGTATAGAAAAAATCAAGCAGCCGTTTAACCCGATGGATAGTATTCCTCAATATATGTGACATGGCCCTGTAAAATATGAAATAGGTATGCCCAAATTAGAATAGAGGTAAAGAAGGAATAGAACACTAACACGTTACAGTTCCGTTACCGAGTAATATAATATTGGTAGAGTAGAGATGCATTCAGTTCCGTAACGGGTAATTTATACAAACTTCGCACAATACCCGGTCTCCTTTTGTACACCTACATACTGTCCAGGGCGAAAATACCTACATCTTCTGGTAACATTTCTCCCGGCCCGGCCGGTTACATTTCCAAGGAGAGGTAAATTAGATAGATAATGGTAAAGGATTTAATTATAAGATTTTTACTATCCATCATGCACTTGGTAAACCTAGATATTTACTATACATATGACGCGACGAATGATGAAATATACCAAATATCTTAGAGCCTACCCTGATTGATGCAAGAAAAATGGAACAAATAATTTTATTCATGCCCCTCGGCTCCCCCTTCTTTTTTAATGTTAACACCACACAATAGTCCCAACTGTCCGTGGCCAGTGAGACTGTGACATCTCCAATTGGGTGATGTTATCGTACTGGAGGTAGTACGGAAGGGAAGTAGAGGGAAAGGGAAGATTAGGAAGCATCCATCACCGATATGCTATCAATTCGTCTTTATATTAATAGATTTGGAATACGAATTTCTCTTTTAAGGATTGTCCACGCCAGGAAGTCCTCGATCTGCTCAAGGTTGTAAATCTTGGACTTTATGGATGGATTGAATAATATCGCGAAAATCTTGATGCAGATGGGTGATTGTTAACTCGTTAAATGAAAACACTATCGTCGTTAACACTTGTTAACTTACGGATTTGTGCGGGGAAAGCGGGAATGCGGGAGAAGGTAAGGAGGAAGGTTGGGAAGGCGAATTGGCGGGAGACAGTGTGTGCATGTGAGTGTGTGTGTGTGTATACCCGGAGAGAGGTTTTTCTCCCAGGGAGCTCGGTTCGGGACCAACGACTAGCTCACAATCGGCAGGCCTCAGAGCTCTTCCTCAGGACCGTGAATCGACAGTCAGTCTTATAATTGGGGATTGTGACTCGAGACTTTAGTAATTAAAACTCTCAGATGCTTTCAGTAATCAGTTGTTTACTCGGTATAAAAAGACACAGGCATGGTAAGATTACACAAAGGGATCATGCTAACCTAAATTACAAACATGTTACTGGTAAAACTAAGATTCTCTCTCTGGAATAACTCTACGAACGGCATAATGAATGTGGCTCGAAATGGAAATACAACACAATATAAAGGGGATATTCAAGAATACAGCTCACGGTTGGTAATGACGGTCGTCGGTCGTGCGTCCGGGTAATAATCCATTGATGTCCATGATGGATGGTGCACCTCGGAGAGGATGTTGACGAGCCCGGGTGTGAGAAGAGAACGTGGCTGTCCAAGGCCGGGTGCGGGAAGAGAATCCCGTGCGTCCGAGCCCGGGTGTGAGAAGAGAATGGCGGCTCAAAGCGAGCGTGTCGAAGCCGGAACTCGAGTACGAGTGGTGTATCTTTTTGTCGCTAGGGGTGTTAACTTAACGAGTGGCTAGTAATTTATATAGGGTACATGCGTTATGTAACACATTCCCCCATGTCACGAAAAAAAGCGCCGTGGTAATGAAGCTGTAGGACTAAAAAAAATCCTCTAAAATGCACCGTCGTTACAAGAATGAGAAAGCAGAGAGAGAGAGAGGTCTAGCTATCTTATAAACTAGAGAAGGGTGAATTACAATGTGAGTGATGGGGCAAACATACATGATTATGCACTAAAATCAACAAAATAATACATAGTTATGCAGAACAGTGATAATAATACATGGTTATGTTGAGTAGAAACAAAAATACATGGTTATGTTGAATAGAAACAAAAATACATGGTTATGTTGAATATAAACAAGAAGAAAAAAAAATGGCTCTATGGTTTATCATTGGTCTGTAAGCTAAGTTTCGGAGTGGTTTTGCGTTGTGGTGTGACGTGGGTTATTCACTGGTTTTATGTTATGACTTCACTGTAACCTGACCCTTTTGAGATAACACTTGGGTCAAGTAAAAACAAAAGTTCGGTGGAGTTTCAAAGAAGTTGGCGGAGAGTTATCATCACAGAGGTTTGGAGAAATAAACGGCAGTAGAAGGTTTGTGGTTTGCGAGATGAGCCAGAGAGGATTCCTTATGCCAGGTGGCGAGGCAGGAATGTGGTTGATGATGTTCCAAGGTGAAGTGGTTGTATATGGTGAATATTGCACGGCGGCAATGTTGGTAGTTCTTGACAGTTATGGTGTGCAAGATAAGGGTTGTGTCCATGTCTAGCGTGACAAAAGACGACGGCTGGCTATTGGTGAACTGGAACGTGTCTTGGTAGTGATAATGTATGCAAAACAATGATGAGTCTATGTCTAGCGTGACAAAAGACGGCAGCTGGCTATTGATGAACTGGAACGTGCCTAGGACTGACATGTCCAAAAGGTTGTTTTGAAAGTGTCTATGTATTATGAGACAACTTGGTTCGCAACTACACGTACGACTCCAGCTTGATTATGGTAAGCAGGGTCGGGTGTTTTTATGTTTGTGGTTGGAGATGATGAACCTCCGTGACAGTTTGTGGTGATGGGGTGAAGTTCTGCTAGGCTGGTGATGAAGAAGGCTGCTGGGCTTCTTTTTAGTCCAGGGGGAAATTATTATTAAAACAAAATTCTTGAAGTTTACCTGCCTGGTAGACCAATGATGCAAAAGTTTGGAGAGAAACAAGTGTGTTGTAAGAGAGAAAAGAACGTAGGTTAACCGCATTTAGAGAATTTCAGAGAGAGAGAGAACGAACAAAAAGGAAATAAACAACTGAGCTGAAAGACTTTAATTATATACCAATACCAGTATCCAGTATCAAAGGTGACAATATATAGTCCATTCAGTGCAGTAGCACTGAATACATATCCACTGATACAAGAACTGAGGTTTGTACATAATTACAAATATCTCACTTGAAAGCAATTGACCCTTTGTGGTCAATGTAATCGCTGAGGCGGTGACAATATATTACTATCAAGGTAAGACATTTTGAGGGTGAAGTTGAGAAAATAATTCATGGATGAGGTTTGACCTATTTGACAGACGTTATGCTGAGAGCGTAACGTACAATTTCCAAATACATGAATCATTTTATTTCACTTGGGTGACAAGGAAATTGAGTACAGAAATCTGCTGTGATCTGGCTAGAGTCCAGGTTCAATCTCTTGGGGAGAATGAAGGAAAGTAAATAGCAGGGTTCTGGACTCATTACATTTGTACAAATGAATGATGATTACAGCATACACAGTTATACAGAACTAGTCTTTTGCGTGTATTAGGCGAAAGGCTAGGGGTCGTTTTAATCTTCTACACGTTTGTGGGAAAATGACAGACCCTTGTTCAAATTTCACAAACCTAGGAGTTTTCTTATTCGTTTCCTAGACAACGAGTTACAAGTTTTTATACAAATATCACAAAATATCAAACATTTAGTTTGATAGACAACAAATGTGGCAAACTTTATTTCAAGAAAAGCCAAAAGATATTATGTCGTTCGCACGAATCATGGTGAGTTTTATAACGTCTTCACGTATCATGGTGAGTTTTATAACGTCTTCACGTATCACGGTCATGGTAAGTTTTATAACGTCTTCACGTAACATGGTAAGTTTTATAACGTCTTCACGTAACATGGTAAGTTTTATAACGTCTTCACGTATCATGCAAAATTGAACGATTTGCAAGGGTTGCCCAGTATTGAAAAGACGGTAAAAAAATTAGGAATTTATGACAATTTAATGAAACAAATTTACCTAAATGTCAACATAGTTGACAACAAGAGTGATTATGACGACTCCTCGTATCATGGTAGATATTTTAACGTTCACACGTATCATGTAATACAACAATTACGTTCAAAAGGTACCCATTTCAATACAGACGGCGAGGTTAACATTAATACCATATATTTAATGATTGAATTAACAGTCCTTAACACGGCGTAAAATGTACATTTTAAATAATACAACAAAAGGTACAAAAGAGACCTAAATGGTTTTAAAACTCTAATTGTAACGAGGGGAGCAAAGTGATGGTAAAATATTTACTTACACAGAGCAAGGTATTTTGCAGAAGAGACCGAATTGGTTTTACTTACTCTTTTGCCAGAGAGTTACTGTGATGACTTAGTTATAAGGCTAAGTTTACGCAGCACAAAATGAATTAGGGACAATACAAGACATGAACCTAACAAAGAACATATCACCATGGCTTATCCAAGACCACTTTAGGTTTTACATACTTGGAATAATCAAGGCAGTAGTTATACAAAGTAATTGTCATTAGTGAGGGGAACCGATCTTAAGATTGTTCATTATGCCAATGACGTTTTTCAGAATTGACGTGTCAGTGTCGAGTTCTGAAAAATGGGAAAATTTAAGAGCAATTAGGGTGTGAGCGCCATTCAATTTTGGAAAAATTGAAAAAACAAAACATTTACCCGTTATAACTTTCGTTCAACAGGTGTGATCTTCGAGTCAGAATGTTGATACCACAGCGGGAATTTACACTTGCATTTGACTGAAAATCCTAACCAGAGTTTTGGTTACTGTAATTGGGTGTGTAACAAAAGTCAATGACTTTTGTACGTATGTACTCTCGAGGAGTGAGATATTTGAACAAACAAAATGACAAAAGGTTGCACAAGAAAAGACAAACACAGAGATGAATTGAATATTTACACATGACATGATGGGACGGAAACGTTGTTAAAGTAAGAGGGTAGAGTAACACCTCTGGGTGCGCTTCCCAGAAATAATTACCGACAACAAAGGTGATTTCCTTATTTTGAAGTGTACAGTTTCAAAAAAAAGGAAAAAAGGTGTCCGTCAAGAGTGAAAAATGAAGAGTGAAAAAACAGAGATTGAAAAAACAAAACAAACGATTGATTATATACAATTATGTTACAAGAGGAAAGTGTTACATCTGACACTAATGTAACTTTCCAAAAATGTAAGGTTTTCTTACATGTTAAATAGTGAATGTTTCTGCGACATTCGCAACATGTGGCAATTGTTGATTTTGCCAACAGGGTATGGATGAGTCAACATGGGATATGGTTTCTATTGTTTCCATAATTCCATTTTTAACGATATCTTTCACGTGGTAATTGCCTATGTGCTTACCAGATGTGTCAGAAAGAGTATAGACCAAGTCTGAGATTTTTCTCAGGACTTTAGCCTTGATAAAACGAGGCGCCAACTTGGCCGAGAAGTATAGAGCTCCTTGAGATAGTGTGTTATTTTTTCTCCAAACGATATCTTTTTCTTTAAAAGTTACGTGTTTTTTACGAAGGTTATATCTGTCCGCACTTTTCTGGTGGGCCAGTAATAAGGCATCTGTTACTTCACTATAAATAGCAGACAATTCTTCCAAACGATGAGCATAATTTTCCACTGGACTTTCAGAATGAGGAGCCGAAGATGGAAATTCGAAGTTTCGATGTAGGGAGCTATGGACAATTTGTTCCATACCGTGTTTGAGGAAGAAGGGGGTGTAACCAGTTGTGAGATTCACTGTGTTATTCATGGCTGCCTGAATTTTTCTAAGTTTTTACACCAAGTGCGTTGATCTTTGCCAACTAGAATTGCCAGAGCTGTATTAATAGTTTGATTATAGCGTTCTACAGTGTTATTTTGTGGAGTATAGAGAGTGTTATAAAAGATGTCTTTTATTCCATATTTAGATAGAAATTCTTTGAATTCCGTTGCGATGAATTGTTTACCATTGTCTACAATGACAGTTCGAGGGGTTCCGTAGGGTATAAATATGTGTTTTTCCAAGAGGTTAATGATTGTTTTTGCATTAGCTCTTTTTAGAGGGAAAATCCAACAATATTTGGTAAAAATGTCTACTACGCTGAGTATGTGTATGTATCCGGCATAACTTTTGGGAAACGGGCCGACAAGGTCCATAGATAATGATTGTAGTGGTCTGTCTACATGTTTGGGTTTACCCATTAGACCAGCAGTAGGGGCTGTGCTGTGCTTATAAGCTTTGCAGATGTCGCATTTAGAAATGTAATTACGAACTTGCTTGAATAGACCAGGCCAATAGTGTTTTAAAGTTATTTTCTTGTAAGTTTTGAAAGTGCCAGGATGTATGGAATCGGGTGCGCTATGGTTGTCGGATATTATTTGTTTTCTCTCTTCGAGAGGGACAACCAGTTTCCAAGCGTAGTCTTCGAGGATAGAAAGAGGGGGTTTGCAATTTCGGAAGAGTTGTCCTTCTTTTATGATAAAATTGGGAAACTGTTGGGGAGTATTCTTGCATCCATTGTAAATTTTTAAATACCAAGTGTCCTTTGTCACGGGGGTAGGAGCATTTGTTTGGGTACTTAAAGAAGCTATTTCAATTCTGGAGAGCGCATCGGGTACAATATTATCGGCACCTTTGCGGTGTACTACATCGAAAGTGAATTGTGATAAACGAGATGACCAACGGGCCAGTCTGCCTGAGGGATTATCCAAGGAAATCAACCATTTTAAACTGCTGTGGTCAGTGACGACAGTGAACTTGCTACCGTCGATGTAGCCTCGGAAATGGTGGATTGAGTCCATGACTGCTAATAGTTCTTTTTCGGTTATTCCGTAGTTTCTTTCATTTTTGTTTAGGCCACGGGAATAGTATGCAACGGGGTGTTCGCCGTCGGGAAATTCTTGCGTTAAAACTCCCCCTATTCCGACATTGGAGGCGTCCGTATGCAGGGTAAAAGGTAAGGTAAAATCAGGGCAGTTCAGAACAGGTGCGGATTGCAATGCTGATTTCAAGGTGGTAAAAGCGTTTTCGGTTTCTGTGGACCAAACAAAGTTGCTGACGCCTTTGCGGGAGCCGGTGATTTTATTGAGAGGGGCTGCTATGGAGGAGAAATCTTTGATGAATCTTCTATAGTAGCCGGCGAGACCAAGGAAGCCTTTGACTTCTTTAGCGTTTTTTGGTCTAGGGAAATTTGCCATAGCTTCGACTTTGTTGGGATCTGTTCTTAGACCCTTTTCGTCGACGATGAAACCGAGGTAACGAAGGCGAGATTTACAGAACTCTGACTTTTTAAGGTTGATGGTTAGGCCGGCGAATTTGAGTTGTTGGAATACCTTTTCCAACATGGCGATGTGTTTTTCAAAGGTGTCGCTTATGATGATTAAATCGTCCAGATAGCAAAATAAGTTGTTGTCTGATTCTGGACCGAACAGTTTGTCCATTAGTCTTTGTAATTCTGCTGGGCTATTTTTTAGACCAAAAGGTAGTCTTGTGAAGTGAAACATTCCTCTTCCTGGTACAACAAACGCAGTTTTGTCGCAGGAATCGGTGTCTAATGGTATTTGCCAGAATGCGCGGGAGAGGTCTATAGATGAGATAAACTTGGCGTTCCTGAGTTTGTCAAGGATGGCATGTACTAAAGGTAAAGGGTATGCGTCTGCTTCGGTGCAAGCATTGAGGCGTCTGCTGTCGAGACAAAAACGGGCAGAACCGTCTTTTTTTGCAACGAGAAGGGTTGGGTTTGTCCAAGCGCTCCTGCTGGGAACTACGACACCCATGCTTAGCATTTCATCTAGTTCTTTTTCTAACAGTTTCAATTTTTGGGGAGCTAGATTGTAATACCTTTGTTTGATGGGGGGGCCAGTTGTTTTGATATTGTGTTTAACCAGGTTGGTAAGTCCTAGACCGCAATTTTCGAAAGCTATTGATTCGAATTTGTTGATAGTTTCCTTTAGTTGTAGGTTTTGAGCCGAATTTAGATTTCCATAAGGGATGATTGTATGAATTTCGGAGATTTGTGGTGGAATGTTTGGTTCGTTACCGGGACTAAATACTTGTGGGGCAATGTCGAATGCTTTCCAAAAATCCACTCCGAGGATGAATTTTTGGGAGATGGAAGGGATCACTAGGAAGTTGATCGTAACTGATTTGTTTCCACATTTTACTGGAAGGGCGAGAGAACCGGTGACAGTTTGAATTGTGTTGTCAGCCGTTGTGACAAGTGGAGTTTGGTTCTTTATTTTGAAACCATTATTTATAAAGATTAAATGGGCGTTGTCTCCAAGGCAACTAATGGAGGCTCCGCTATCCAGGAGTCCGGAAAAAACTACGTTGTTAATGGAAAATTGTGCGAAAGGTCGTCCGTCTTGGGCTTGTCTGCAGCTGACGGAAGATAGGTGCAAGGCCTGTTTGAAATATTTGACGTGCGCCAACCACTCCGTCCATTCTTTAGGCCTTGAAAAAGAACGAAGAGTGGAGAGGTTGTGTCCTAGTTTTTTGGGTTTTTATTCCAATTCGGGGGTGGTCTAGAGAAATCTATTGGTGGTTTGATATAACGGTGGTTTTGAATGCCGATCCTTTCATTGCTGAGTTTTGATCTCTTGAAGATTTCCCTTAGGTTGTCACGAGGTGGTGAACGGGTTTGGGAGAAGGGTCTCTTTAAAGATTTATGTTCTTGGTTTTCTTTTGTCCTGTTGCGTTTGAAACAAGAGGAATATTCATGACCTATTCTTTTGCAGAAGGTGCAGAATTTTTTTCGTTATTATCCGGTCTAGAGGAAGAAAATAAACTGGGTTTAATTGTATTTTGAGAAATGTCCGAAGGTTTTTTCTTGTTCTGGTGTGTTTCGAGAATGAGGCAAACTTCTTTCAATTGTAGTAAGGAAGAAATTTTTTGCGAGGTGATGATGTGTTCGTATTTATCTAGCAGTCCATCAATGATGACTGCTAAAATTTCGTTGTCGGGTAAAGGGGTTGACAGCTTGTCGTTCAGTATTTCAGCTCGTTGTAAGTATTGTGCCGTATTTTCACTAGGGTCTTGTTTGATTGACAGGAGATTAAGCTTGATTCTATGTTGAGCTTCTTGTTTTCCGAAGCTGAGCTCAAGGGCCGACTTGAGTTCAGACCAAGACTTTGTTTTCTTTTTGTTAATTTTGTGCCAGGGAAACAATTCTGGGCTGATGAGGTCTATGAAGTTTTTGTGCAGAATTTCTATGGGGATTCCTCTTATTGAAGCTGTTTCTTCCGCCTTATCAATGAAGTCTTCCACACTGGTTAAACCGTTAAATTTTAGTTTCCAGGGAGTTAGGTCATAGGTTTTGTTAGGTTCCTCCGCGACTGGGATTGTGTCCTTTTGCTCCTGGGTGATGATTTTTATTTCAACAGGGTTTGATAAATTGAAAGGGAGGGTCTTGATGTATCTTTTGTTGAAAAGCTGTGCGTATTTTATTAGAGCTTTCTTAGTTTTGTTTTGTGGAGACAGGTTTCTGTCGCGCAATGCTTGAAGAATTGTGTCCTTGTTTGATTGGTGAATGTTGGCGATGATACCCAAGGCAGGTGTGGATTCCATTTTGAAAATTAAAATTTAAAAAAAGGAGAAAAAAAAAAATTTTAGACTTAGAAAAAAAAGTTGAGAACCTCTGATTTTTCTAAGTGTTTGAAATTTAACAAAAATTGGCCAGGGATTTGTTTAGGGGGAAGATATTTTAAATTTCATTATTCACTTTTGTAACTTTTACTTAAAACTTGAAAAAATTGCCAAGATTCTAGTTTAGAAAATGGTAATTTTCAAAAATCACTTTACACTTGTTGAAATTTGAGGTTAATTGACACTAGGCAATCACTTCCTTGTTTATTGTTTTTATAAGAGAGAAACTCGAAAAGGGATAAAAATTCGTCATTAATTATTTGAAGTTTTATTTTTTAGAAACACTGGCGTAGTAGTTTTAATTATAAATTTAAAGTACCACTTGATTTAATTGTCTTTGGTTTATTTTATTATTATTATAGTCACTGACAGAGGGTTTTTAATCACTTGATAAGGTATTACCATACAATATGTAAACACAATGTTACATATTTGCGAGAATTATTTGAGGAAATTGAAGTAGGTAATCCTTGCAGTAAATTTAATTGTACCTGTTGTTTAATGGGCAAAAGGTCTTAAAGGTGAAGTTTGCGAACTTATTTATCGAAAATAACTTAATTGTTGCAAAGCCGATAGCAACGTAAGGGACGGCGTGAGTTGTTTGTTTATGGAACTGTCAAAAATCAGCTGACTTGATCTAGGCAACTTGAGAAAAATAAAAGAGGGACTGTAAAGTTGCCTATTCTGTTAATTTGCAAGTCGGTATAGATTCGATTTTGCCAACTTGACAATGCTACGACGCGCTGCGTCTGGAGAGTGTTCAAGCGAACTTCAGACGAGTTTTGGTTGAGAAAAAGAATTCGCCGAATATTCCAGAATTCTGCCGCGCTTTGTCGAACGATCCCGATGTGATTGTTGCGTCACGTGATATGAAATGTTCTAGAATTCTGCCGCGCTTTGTCGAACGTTCCCGATGTGATTGTTGCGTCACGTGATATGAAATGTTCTAGAATGTTTGGCGCGTTTTTAACGGTTTTTTTTGACAACGTCTCGAAATTGTTTCTAGAACAATTCTGGCGCGTATTTTAACGGTTTTATGAACATGGTTAGAAATGGTTCCAGAAAAAAAAATTGCTATGGGAACACTTTACAGGGAGAAGATACAATACAATAAGAGACATTTATACCGATTCTGAAAGCATCCTATGAGTAGGAACTATGTTTGCAACGAGAATAATTGCGGCAAGTTTAATGTATGGAGTCTGTTCCAATTCCCAAAGAAGGCCCTGACGTTGGGAAGCCAGTGTTAACTTACGGATTGGGAGGAAATGCGGGAATGCGGGAGAAGGTAAGGAGGAAGGTTGGGAAGGCGAATTGGCGGGAGACAGTGTGTGCATGTGAGTGTGTGTGTGTGTATACCCGGAGAGAGGTTTTTCTCCCAGGGAGCTCGGTTCGGGACCAACGACTAGCTCACAATCGGCAGGCCTCGGAGCTCTTCCTCAGGACCGTGAATCGACAGTCAGTCTTATAATTGGGGATTGTGACTCGAGACTTTAGTAATTAAAACTCTCAGATGCTTTCAGTAATCAGTTGTTTACTCGGTATAAAAAGACACAGGCATGGTAAGATTACACAAAGGGATCATGCTAACCTAAATTACAAACATGTTACTGGTAAAACTAAGATTCTCTCTCTGGAATAACTCTACGAACGGCATAATGAATGTGGCTCGAAATGGAAATACAACACAATATAAAGGGGATATTCAAGAATACAGCTCACGGTTGGTAATGATGGTTGTCGGTCGGGCGTCCGGGTAATATTCCATCGCCAAATCCATGATGGATGGTGCACCTCGGAGATGTTCCCAAGGCCAAGTCCACGGAGAGAAGTCCGTGTGTCCAAGGCCGAGTGCGAGAAGAGAACGCGGCTGTCCAAGGCCGGGTGCGGGAAGAGAATCCCGTGCGTCCGAGCCCGGGTGTGAGAAGAGAATGGCGGCTCAAAGCGAGCGTGTCGAAGCCGGAACTCGAGTACGAGTGGTGTATCTTTTTGTCGCTAGGGGTGTTAACTTAACGAGTGGCTAGTAATTTATATAGGGTACATGCGTTATGTAACACACTTTTACGTATTTTTGATGATTTATACAAAGGTTCTAACGAGGCTTGAATCTCTCTACAATAAGTTAACGAATATTGTTGTTTACTGACAAATTCGTAAAAAAAGAAGGAATAATTGGGCATTTGATGTTATTTATCACTTTGCTATTTGAAAAGCATAGAAAGGTACAAAATGAATTCCATTATTTGAGATAAATTGTCTTTAATTTGAGATTGCGTTCACAATAAGTGATTCCTAAAATATAGGTGGAATCACATACTAAATTGAACTGAGAAAGGTTAAATAAAGAAAAATATTTAAAAAAAAAACGCAAATAATGCAAATGACACTGAATAAGAATATTTGATGAAAGAAAATCATTTGTTTAAGCATTTTGACGGCATTTTACGGTCGTAGATCTTTAAAAACTAAACTACCGCCGAATGTGAGAAATCATTCATTCTCCTCTGTTATTCTGACTTTTGACATGGCCCGACTTAAGAATTAATTATTATGTATTTTTATTTTAAAAACAAACATGTACAAAATGAGTGGTGTACAAAATACAAGGTTTTTGGAATATATACTAAGTATTTATATACATTTTACCGGGCGAGGTTAGTACAATGCTAGGAATGATTTATGGTGAAGATAAAAAGGTATATGAAAAAAGTGTATAAGTGTATGTGTATCTATGTGTCTGAATAGTGGTATCTACTGAAGAGTTGTGATTGCGCATTGATCTTACAAGTAAAAAAAAAGGGACGGTGAAAATTTGATTTATTTGATGGTACCATGTCTTCCTAGGACATTGAGATGGCTCCCCCCCCCCACTAGGCTTTAAAGATGTGATGGCCCGTCCTTCCTTCGTTTATGATTTAATTTAGCAATAGACTTTCGTTCGCGCCACCGATTTAAGATGACTCCTCTACTGCTGCCTTAAATTTTCCTAACTAATGTGATCGGAAAACTCTTTGTAGTTTTCCTTTCAATTTGAGGTTTTTCTCCTCCTTGGCCAGCGTGTAACGTCTAGCCCTATGCTAACATTCGAGTGTTTCCGATTTTCTTAATTTTCACGGTATTTTTGCACTCCAATGTGGTCAATTTTGCCAAGCTTTTCGCGAGTCTACGTTGTGTTGTTTTTTGTTTCAGACTATTGGAAAAACGAGGCCTTATTTGTGGTAACCCCTATTCTTTGTAGCGTAGGCAGACTCTCGCATACCATTGACAGAATTCATATTCCTAACATTTCTCCTATCTTAGACTTTAGTGTTCTGAACTCTCTATTATTATCCTACTATGCAATCTACGTTAATTTCCTATAGGAAGACTAGCATTTTCCTAACTTTACCCTAAATTTTCTAATTTTTTTCTATCGTGAGTTTTAATGGGAAAACTTAGCTTCTGGGCTATACTAATTGCACTATTCCTGATCTATATAATACGACGTAGTTTCAATTTTAAATTTGGTATACATAAATGTAATGATCACAGTATTATCGTCTTTCCTCATCGTACTAAGTGTTATTCTACATGGGTTAGTTTCAATGAATTTCATGGTTAAAAGGTACAGTTTTACTTGTTTTGGCACCATCTCCATCCTCTCCTAAATTTGGGAAAATTACATGATTAGGTTTTAGTTTACACAGCTTTTGTTATGACGAGAGATCGAATACGGTTTGTTTTGCTGCAATTCGGCTCCAGACCAATCCCTAAAGTACTCAGATGACCACGTTTCCGGTCAGTAACTCTCTCTTCACAGACGCACAGCCTGACCAAATCGGTATACGTAACCTCTTCTTTTAGTTCGTGCGCTATTGGTCATCCCCTGTACCGCGACGGAAAGAGCACCTTCCTTATCCATGGGTCCGAGACCCTCCGAATTCCCGTCCTCCAGACAGTTACATTTAAAGGAGATCAAACCGGTTCCGTCCCCTCGTCAAACAACATTATATACTTGCGAATTTTGCAAAGTCCGGGTTGAAAGGCCGTCCCCCGCATCAAGAGTTCAGAGATAACCACGCTTAAATCAGCAATTATCGCTGCCCAATCGATAGGTACAAATTATAAATATATGTAAACAATACGAGTTTTTATAATCCACAATACTCCAGTTTTCCCAGAAAATTGTGGATCTGACATCTCCAACACAGGTCGTGAATCTGTGCCAGATAATCAGATATATTACTTATGAATATACGTAAAAGTGATAATACAATATATATAATAGATTACTTTTGGTTTGGTTGACAGGTTGATTTAATGAGACCCTGCTATCTCATGTAGTTTGAATTTAACTGTAGATTGATTTTTGTTTGTTTGGAGAAAAGGTAGGACTCCAAAAAATCCCAAAATTTGCAAGGCCTGAACCTTGAAAACCTAAGTCGAAGATAAAATTAATTTTATAACATAACTTGGGAACGTATTGTCGACGAATGATTATGCTTATTTAGACATTTCTAATAATGTGGGTTTTTGTTTGTTCTGTTGAATTCATCAATATGTTCGAACGGGTGTGGAGCGCCTTTGAATTGAATCTTTCCATGAAAATGGTGCTATAAAAATATTTATGTACGCAAACTACAAATACGTGATTTCTAAAAGATGATAGTTCATCGCAAAAGATGATAGTTCATCGCAAAAGATGATAGTTCATCGCAAAAGATGATAGTTCATCGCAAAAGATGATAGTTATTTTTCAATTAAATGTCGACGTTTGTTAAGGTACTTATTCTTCGTAAGATGTACTGAAATTCGAATATATGTATACTTATACGTATCTACATACTTCGATAAAAGAAGGGTGTGGTTTGGAATGTTGACCTAGTTATAATAACAGTCGAGGATGTAGGTCGTTGAGATATGCGACAGTTATAAGGTGTCAGAGACCCCCGTCAGGAAGCATAACAATTAGGATTCATTGGTTTGTTTTAGAATGATAACGATCTTTGAATTAATAAAATCGTTTGGGTTGTTGGTAATTTTAGTAACGTTAGTTTTGAATTTATATGTTAGGAAAATATATATATTAATAAAATAAATTGTTTTTATAGGAGATATACATAAATATAATAATTGGTTTTATATATATATACATATTAAACATTAAATATAAATATATATTTATACATATAATATATGCATTTAATATGTGCGCTTATACATCATTAGAAATATAATTCATGTCTCCGTCCTCGCCTTCCCCGGGAGAACCTGAAAACTTGTATATTAAATTGACTCACCTGAATTCCGACAAAATCATAATTTTTCCAGACGGGTTATACACGCCAATATGAAGATTCAGAAAATATTGAACTTCCCTGCCTGGAATGTTTAATCTAAGTTAGAAATATTTACTTAATACAATTTAGTGTTTCCTAATTTCAATTCGTGATCTACCGATTTGTACTATTTCTTCAAATTTAATGATCTCTAAATCTAAATATTATTAGATAATATTTAAATTTTTGTTGTTTTATTTTCCTATTTTATTCTTTGTACTCACGTAATTCTCTTTACTAACTATTAATTAAATCCGTAAACCGAACGCTTGGTAATATTTTAGAGCTTTATTATTTTTCTTTTACGAAATTAATCCTACACTAAGTATTAAAAATGAATTATGTGAAACTAAGACTCAGCTGTTTTTTAAACTTTCACTAAATTATTTTAAACGCAATTATATTTAATTTTTCTTAAACTCGTAATAAATTCAGTTCAACACAAAATATGAATTAAATCACATTTCATTTAAACAATTTTAATTAATTCACAGAAGCAAATTTAAAAAATCTTTAAACAAATAACTTTATTAATTATAGAAATTTTTCAATATTTATTAAATTATTATTAGTATCACATTGCACTTATAATTTTGAGAAAATTAAATCAAATTATTGTTACCAACTTTAATTGCGACTTTTAGAATCTTTAACGTAATTTAAGTATTATTAATTTTTAGGAAATTTCACTATTTATGAAACTATTATTGTATTAGATCAACAAGAGAATTTATTTTAACACTTTATTTATTAGAAGACGAAATTTTTTGAAGTCCAGGAAAAACACTTTTTAATCACTCCGCACGCAATTAACGACGTATCAACTCGAGACGAACTGCCTTTAAGAAAATTTTAATATTAATTTAAACACAAATATTTTGTTTATTTTAAGATGAAATTTTTTGAAGTCCAGAAAAACACTTTTTAATCACTCCGCACGCAATTAACGACGTATCAACTCGAGACGAACTGTCTTTAAGAAAATTTTAATATTAATTTAAACACAAATATTTTATTTATTTTAAGATGGAATTTTTTTTTGAAGTCCAGAAAAACACTTTTTAGTCACTTAAATACCGATACGCCCGTAATCAACTATTTCTTCCAACTTATTTCGCGACGGACTCCAATCAACTTCAATTCAAACACTTTATTTATAAACACTTTCGATTATTATAATTTCACTTAAAACCACCAATTTTAATTAATTCACAGAAGTAATTTTAAGTATCAACTTAATTATAATGAATTTTAGAAACTTCAATATTTATTAAATTATTATTGAATTAAATCAAACTATTGTTGAATCAATCCAACAACTATTTAAAAGAATTTATTTAAAACCTTAAGAATCAAATCAAATGAAATTTTTCTAAGTCCAAAAACAAAACAATTACACAATATCGATCGGCACGTAATTAATCTTCCCGGCGTTTCTCGCGACCAACTCCCATATTCTGCCGTTACATTTCCTTATATACCTAGCTTAGAATCAAAAGGATTTAACTCCATTCCATACCTACATTACATTATGTTCTTTACCAACTCGTAAACCTATATGTAAGTAACACTAATTTCGAATGTAATTCTTCAATGTAAATATTTAGATAATATCTGGCCCGCCTCTGAATCCATCACTTTTCCTCACTCCGGCCAGGATCGAATTTAGTTCATTCCTCTAGATCGCCCTGCTGTTCCTTATTATAGAATTGGAAATTTCGATTCATGTTTTTTTTTCTGAAAATATTATCTATCGCTTATTCTTTGGTCGCCTATGAACTCGGGTATCTCGTATTTATAGCCACTATGTCATTATTGAATTTTATTTAAAGAAGCGCCTTCTTCACATCGTTCAATTTTAGAAATTCCCTTAGTCCCTGGTTATCTTGATATGCGATATCTTTTTATTTATGAATTTTCTGATGGTAACATGGTTTTTCTCTGATCTAACATGTGAATATTCGATTAACGCATATTTTCGTGCAATTCTCAATTGATCCTAATATTGGTGTAAACACCTTATAATTTCTTCCCCACCTCACCTGCCTGAGTTAATAAATATACCTTTCCAGAATGATTTTTCAATGTATTGCACTGCTTCTTCCTGGTCTAGCTGTATTACACCTTTTGCATGTACCTGTCGTCTGCTTATACTTTCATCCGGGTCGATTGATATCATCCTTAATTGATTTTTCACTACCTTTAATAATTTTATGTATTAATTTATTGGCGTTTTTACCTGCGATTTACCTACCCCAAACCAGGTAGATATGAGTTCGTTCACTTCTTTCCTGGCCACTCCCCTTTCTCCATTCCACTCTAACTCAATATCACATTAGCTTACTCATTATTATGGGTAATAATCATTACTTTTGTAAAAAAACCGATATAAATCAGAGTTTATCGAAAACTCATTATTTTTTATTACTTTTCCTTAAATAAATATTCCTATCTTCCCTGTATAAACTTAATTGTTTGTTTGTCTCTTTATCACCTGAGTTTCATGTTCATCTGGTCGCTTAAATAAACAATTCTTGTCGCCTTGTTTACATTAGTCATTGACAACCTCAAAATTTTACCTAAATGTATCGAACTATATTCAAAGTAGTAGTCCATATATCTCAATATTTCTATTGAATTCTTTCAGTTTAAATTTTATAATTGATTGATACATTTCTCATCTACATTTTCATAATATCTGATGTCCCGAATCTACTCAATTAATACCTTTTATCACCTAAAATCAGCCTAGTTTCACTCCCTTGTAATTATCTACGTTCCTGAAATTAGAAAATTGTACTCCTATTTCACATTAGTCTCGCCTAAATCGCCTCTTAAGTTTGCCGAAGTTTCCATACTGTATAATTCTTATTTCTTCCCTTTTTCATCTGTTGAAGCTATTGTTCTCTGAATTATTTTCTCTAATTCGTTGTTTTTCCGCTTAACCTTACATGACACGCCTCTCTGTCTAAATTCTAATGCAAACACACCTTTCCCCGTGCAAGATAAATCCTCACTTTGTAGTTTTTTTATTTGTAATTAACATTTTGCGTATTATTTTTTACTTCCTACTTCCATTTTCAATGGTTATTCATCTCTGCATTTCCCATTGTTTCCTTTAAAATTCACGACCTCTTCTCGTCCTGTTCGACCGCTAGTGAAATGTTTACATTATAGGCCGTTGATCTGAACCCTTTCGATTCACATAAATAATTAATATTTCCTTTGTCCTGTCACCACTAATTGTTGTTTATGTAAAACGCTCGTTTGATTGGTAACTTTTTCGTTGATTTCACCCAATCCTGTGATGTTTATTTATAAGAGGGAACGCCTTCTTCTCACTGCCATCTCGTGGTTTTATGTTGCAACGAGTTTTATGAATCAAAATTATTGGATTATAATTCACTGTAATCAAACTCTCCACAAGTCGATAGATGTCGCTCCCTTAAGCTTTTCTAGCATGAAAGTTATGCATATAAAAAAAAATATTTTCCAGGGTTCTATTAAAAGAAAATGATGATGGTTAGACCATTACAACATCCCTGACTTATAATGATTAATAATCATTATAAAGATAGTTACCGATAATATGAGAATAAAAATGGAGAATAATATTGAAAAATCTTGAATTTGAGATACGATATCGATGAAGATGACACAAATTGAACTGGTCTCATTAGCTAAATAGGTTAAGCGGTTGCCCCTCTGCCTATCCTGGGTTCGAGTCCCAGATGGGACTGAAATCTTTTTATTTTCTGTCGTTTTTTGGGTTTCCATGTATCATTTAGGTTATGTTAATATTATTTTCTGCAATGATTAAATATTAAAATGAGGTTCTTAAATCTCAATAAAAATAATTAATAATTAAAAAATTGAACATATTTTTAAGTTTGGGAAAATTAATTTGTATTTGACCTAATATATTGTTAATTTCTATAACGCAGTTTTGTAAAGGTTGACCTCGAGTTCGCTTTAATAAACATACACCGCATGGAAGACTTCAATAGATTCTCTAGCTAACTAACTAACTAACTAACCATCACGCCATTCCTGCAGGGGTAGATAGTTGAAATGGACCCCACATAACTCTGTCTCGGAACATACTCCTTGTTTCATTCACATTCATACATCGCTTCAAACATGCTCTTCTGTTATTATAACTCCCGGCATAACCAAACTAAAGTGTTTGATTTTCATCGTCCCATGTCTTCCACGAAAGTCCTTCATTTCCAATAATCGCTGATTTTAATACTACAGTTTGATTCAATAATGGCTGCTCCATAAAATATTTATTGAATGAAATATTTATAGAATGTTCCTTTCTAATGGTAAATTGTCATCATTAGTTCTATCTGTTTTATTTAAAAAAAAAACTCTCTTCCGTAATTTTGCTGTGCTTCCAGAAGATGTCAGATTAAATTTCCTTTACGTAAAGTGTAGCTTCTACTTATCTTTTAGAGTTAAGATACTAGAAGTTCATTATTTGGTAAGTTTAATTTGAATATGAACAAAAACTGTCGTTAAACACTCAAATCGTTTTATTTTATCTGCGAATAAACTAGAGCAGAAAGCCATGCAAACTGAAGTAATGTGATAACGTATCTAAAATGACGACTACCTTCGTAGTAGAATGGAAAGCTACTTATATCTGGAAGTCGCTGATTTGAGGATGAGAAATAAATTAAATTTAAGTGATTTATCAATAAATGCAAATTCACTTTGTGCCACCATCTGAAAATAAATGAAAAAAATATATAAATAATTTAATTAGACTAATTACAGGTAGACTTTATTTCTTTATTAAAATGGTCACATGACTCTGGTCTAATAATCAATGCTAAAAAACGAAATTGATGCATATAAGATCCCCGCATGCAAGGTACAGAGAGGCACCTGTAATCATATCCCATTCATTTAATTGCATTCACAATAATACCAAACAGCCCTGTGCGTGTACAAGTATCGAATTAGTCAACCAGTACGTGTATCTAGGTGTTACGGTGGATTGTAATATGAAATGGGACGTACAAATTTCTAACCTCTGTAAGCGACTTCGAGCCATTGTAGGAAGACTCCACAAGATAAAATTATACGTGCCTATAAAAACTATGAAACTAATTTATTTGTCTCTAGCAGAATCGACTATAAGGTATGGTATGACTTCTTGAGGACACTCCTGTAAGACCAACATAAAACATTTACAGCTGATTCAAAACGCCATGGTAAAATTGTTAGAAAGTAAAACAGTTTTTAAGCAAAGGCGGGACATTGATATCATGTACAAATTAATTAATGTATTATCTGTTCGTGGTCTTTTGTGGCATAAAATTCTACTGCAACATATATCTGAAAGTCCGTATAAGGCAGTGGTGGATCATGTACACAATACACGTTTCACACAAAATATAGGAATGATAGTGCCAATATTTCAAAATAAATATGGTCAACGAACCCTTGAATACATTGTACCATTTATATTTAACAAATTGCCGTACGAATTTAAAAACAATTGTCCTATGATGAAATTCTCACTGATGTTAAAGTGTTGGCTTTTGGAAAGTAACCTTGTGTATTGATGGTAACAAATATGACGGTCTCCATGGTTGTATAGCTCCTAGATATCTGGTGTACTTACTGTTACGGTGTTACTATTATATTTAAGTCTATCCTCATTGTAACCAACCTGTACTGCTGTTTTATGTATATATCTTTTAAATTTTTATTTCTTAATCTATTTAATACTTACAGATGCTTTGATATTTCTGATATTTACGTAATAGTTATATTTTTGTAATATGAATGTTTTTATAATGTTGATATTTTTAAAAGTATTGATGTTTTTATAATATTGATATTTTTATAATATTGATACTTTTATAATATTGGTACTTTTATAATTTTGATATTTTTTATGATATTGACATTTTTATAATATTATTTAAATCGGTGTTATAAGATTGGACTCTAGTATCTCAATAACAAATCTGTAATGCTTTTACCATTATTTTTTCTCTTTAATTTTTTTTTTCTCAACTTATGTACAGGACAAGATGCATGCGCCTAAATATAATAATTTTTGCCCTACATTTGTATGATGATTGTAATTTATTGTTGTATTATATTATATTGTTGAAATAAACTCCTGCTGACAAGCTACTTGCAGTGGCTTAGCGGGTATAAGTTCCCATTGTATATAATTAATATTATACAATAAAAAAAAAAAATAAAAAAAAAATAAAAAAATATGCTCTGTATAATTTCTTCAAACGATTGGTATTCACTTTGTGGCGTCATTATTAATAAATTAATTAAACAATATATTTATTATTCACCATTTTTTACTGACGATGAATGCATCGCTTTCGAAACATGTATGTTTATATATTTAATCATTGAAGAAGATACTATTAACACATCCCAAATGAAACACGAATCCGAAAAAATAACAGAAAAATAAAAAAGGTATCAGTCGCATCTGGGGCTCGAACCCAGGACCTCTGTCTATTCGGGACAACCGCTTTACCGACTAAGCTAATGAGATCAGTTTAATTTACGTCACCTACACCGATATCATACTTCAAGTTTCAAGACTTGCTAATATTATCCTTCATTTTATACCCTATATCATTATTATCCTTATGATGATTGCAAAGTTCTTCCCGAACACAATTGCAATCGGAATAGAGGCACGGATATACTTATCCGATTTTTATTTATATGAGACATCTATTGCCTTTTTTTTACAAAATTGAATATTTCTTTCTAGACTTGAATTAACCACTATTTTAATAAATAAATCTTTAAATGTTTTAAATCCAACGATTTCTTAATCAGAATACAAAGTATAAATAAGAAAAAACAAAATAATAACAAAGAGTTGTTTGGAGAATATAATCAATTAGATATTGATGAAAAAAAATCTCATGAAATAAACACAATTATTGTAAAATAATAACTCTAATACATATATAACATAAACCAGAAATACCAAAGCGCCGATTAATAACAATAATTATTCTGAATATAGGTATCATTGTAAAAAAAATATTTAGGAAAATATTCAAAGAATTTTAACCTAGGTTATTAAAAATATAACTATTAACACATTTTTCTTCTGAAGATGCGTAATCACTTTGTGGAGTCGTAATTAATTGCTTAATAATATTACTTTATTTAAACCACTGTTTTTAATATAAAAATATCTACATATTTCGAGAGCGAAGTTTTCCTCACCATCATAAAGAATATAGTAAAATATAATAATAACCGGTATAGACAAATGATAAACATAGAAAATAATAATGTTAGAATTGACAAATTATAAACATGAACAAAAATTAACAATAATTGATGAGTAATTAATGTACGTGAGTAATTAATTAAAAATGGACTTGATCCTTATTGTTAAATAATCTTTTTTAATGTCCAACTAAAAAGAATTCCCCGTTTTTTAACAGTTAATTAGTTTAAAAACACTATTTCAAAAAAAAAACCTTGTTACTGTGAAATGAAAAAATAATAACATTGATACAGCTGTGTTAATCTACATAATTGAATGGATACATAATTTTGAAACATGCCCTTATTCCGCCCCCTCTCTTTATTTTACTTTCCAAGTACGGATTCTATAGTTCCACTAGCTCTTATTATGTTGCTGTAACCCTTTTACGGTATAAAAAAAACATTGATGGTAACAAATATGACGGTCTCCTTGATTGTATAGCTCCTTGATTTCTGCTATATTTATGCTATTTTGCTATTTCTTCATTGCCTATCGAAAAATATAATGATATTCTTTATTGTATAGCTACTCTTATATTAAGTCTATCCTCACTGTAATAAAACTGTACTAGTGTTTTTAAACAAACAAAAAAATATTTGTCAATTTTATTTAATACCTGTTGATATTTTAATATTTGAATCGATACTATTTAATTGTAGTTTAGTATCTCTATTACAAAACTGTTATAATGTTTTCATATTTTTTAAAATACTTTTTCAACGACTTGTGTACATTGGTCACAACATTCATGCAGCTATATTGTTTTATTATTGCGCTTCATTTGTATGATGATTGCAATTTATTATTGTATTATATAATATTGTTGAACTGAACACTTGCTGACAAGCTACTTGCAATGGCTTAGCGGGTACAAGCTCCCATTGTATGTAATTATTATCATACAACAAAAATAAATAAAAACTAAAATTTTAATTCATCGAAATGTAAACCGCGTGATCGAAATTTATTGCAGTGAGCGAGTAGTGCGGGCCGTACGATACGTCAGCGAGAATCGCCATACTAAGAGTCGGCCGCCTAGTTCCTAGTTCTCGATTCACGGTGTTCGCAAACTGCTACCGCCAGGGGCTTAACGCTCGCCTCAGCAGCCTGTTTGCTAAATGCTCCTGCTACGTTGGGATCGTTCATGCGCCGCGTTCACTTTAATGTTTTAAATCCACAGTTCCAAGCGAGGGTAGTTTCCAGAGTGGTGGAAGATTTCATCTGGTCCAACTATTGCCGCGGTAAATGCTTGCGCTGTAAGTGCAAGCGAGAGTAATGCGAATAATAATGAGAATAATAAATTATTATAAATCGAGCAATATTGTTATAAGTTAAGAGTAGATGGAGACAGGAGTGTCAGTAGCAATATTATATATACTAGCTGAAGTACCCGGCGTTGTCCGGGGTCATGCACAATTTTGAGTAAATTTTTGATGATATATTAACCCTACCCAGTTATTTTCCTCTTATTTTGAATGTTAAGTGGGAAAAATTTCATTATTAAAAACCAACATTCTGTTTTAAGGGGTAGAAGAGGGGGATGGGAGTGGTTTTTTAAATTTCATGTAGAAAGTGACCTTCGCTTTGTTTCGAAGGTCAAGTATTCATAATTTTATTAAGCTTGGAATAAAACTGTAGATTAGTATACAAAACAAACAACCTGACCACCCGGGACATTCTTCTTTGTATAATAAAAGATGGAATTTTTTTTTACAGTTACTCCATATATGAGACCATGAAGAAAATAATATTTCTGAACGCCTGTGTCATCTTTGGGGATACTGTGAGGAGGGTAGTTTGGAGGATAGGAAGGAGTGAACTTGTTGTAGGAGGAAAAATATACAAAGGCAGTCAGATCATTCCACAGCCAAACAGTTGAGCACAAGAACGAGTTGCAGCGTGACCCGTTCACGTGTGACAAATGTCAACCGTGTACAAATGTAGGGCGCGCGTTTGGCGTGTTTCCCGACTGTGCACCGGTGCCAAAGGAATCTATGACGCTAATTCTTCTGAGCATATTCTATTGAAATACCGGTATACAAGGACAGCATTCCCACCTGACGTCTGTGCTCCAAAGAATTCAAACCGTTTGTTAAGATCTATCAAACGGACCGCCCGTTACTGCACATAGTCAAATTTAAGATTTTTAGAATTATATTTTTTTGTGACATGTAAGTTGATAGTTTAAGAAGTCGGGGGTGTAGAACCAAGAAATGGCACGATTTTATTGTAAATCATATACTTGAGTGGTAAAAACTACTAATTAATATAATTTAAATAATTAATCCATTTATGTCCACTAAAAAAAACATTCCCATACTATGAAAAACATTCCCATACATTCCCATACTATACTTATGAAAGTGTATTAATTTTTGGATGTGAATAACATTCAAACAATGAAATAATAGAAAAAAGGGAAAAGGTACGAAGATGTCAACTGAAATTTAACTTCTACAATTTAACGATCTACAGCTTGCCACGTGGATGTATTCACCATTACTCCACGTCACCTCATTTCGAACATAAGATGATTTATCTGTAACATTAATTACAATAAATTACGAATATCAAAACATTATGATCTAGTAACACAGTACCGAACGTAATATAAATAATAATATTTTATTTCTATAGCACATATTTATGAAGGTTCACCTCAAGTGCGCTTTACAGTAACTAACCTATCCTAATATAATCTCATAATAACAGACATGGTATAAATATGCATACAAAATAAAACTATGACGTAAAATATCCATGAGCAGCAGACTAACTTACATGTACAATTTATAATAAAATAGGGGTATGAATCAAACACGAAGCATAAAAAACAAAAGAGAAGGAAAATTAAACTAAATAGCTTAAACTAATAAATTTAGAACGTTCACTATACAGTTCGAAGCACATAGTAAAATTACATAGAAAACAATATCACTCTTCCAATATTTACAGTCACTCAACACCTTAAAATAAATAATGTTTTCAAGTATTTTATAGCCGACAATTAAAATCAGATTGCGACTACGGTCAGTATTTACACAATTCAGCCATTTTAAAGTAATGTAATGAGATCTTTCAGTCGAAATTTCTGCAAAGTTACTTTTCTCGTGTTCTACAGTTAATTACACTTTGATAGCCGTCGTGAATTGCTTGTCTGGCAGAAGAAGGGAACATAGAACTTTTTTTTTTTTTTTTTAAAAACATTTTTTGAAACAATCGTTTCGTTCTGAACAAAACATCAAATTACGTGGCAACACATTTTAGATTTTGAAAAACAATTTTTTGCATGGCGAAATAAGCTAAATCACCTTCGGTCCGTCTGCAGTTTTTTTACTTCTTTATTAATTTTCGTTTATATTTTTAAATTTCTGAGCGGTATACCCTTAATAAATCGGTCTATCAATTAAGTATTAAACAAATATGACTAGTATGCAAGATGGCAACCGATTAGCTTATTTAATATATCTGTAAGGTTACTCAATACTGGAATTAGTTTTTCGTTTTTTTCTTATAAATATAGCATTACGACACCTTGCACATTATTAATTTTATTCCGTGTCAGGAAATAATGATATAAAAATCTAATATTAAGAAATAATTTTGTAGAACCTCTATTTTAACAAATAAATATCTACATGTTTCGAGACCGTATATTAAATATCCAGATGGAGGAACTATTGGTTTCATTATGAGTCATTGTGAATGTATTCTCTTTGCATCGCTTTGTACAATATTGTATAATATTTTGTAATTTTACTAGATGAATGTTTACCTAAGGAGCACTGTAGAAATAATGTTACAAATATATATAACGTAACCTAAATGAAACATGAAACCGAAAAAACAACAGCAAATAAGAAGATATCGGTCGCAATATTTATTTTTATAATCATCTTAAAGGTAGCTGCCAATAATATGGGATTAAAAATGGAGGATAATATTGACAAAGTCTTGAGTTTGAGATATGATATCGATAAAGATGACATACATTGAACTGGTCTCATTAGCTAAGTTGGTAAAGCGGTTGTTCCGGAAAGTCCTGAGTTCGAGTCCCAGATGCGACTGACATATTTTTATTTTCTGTTATTTTTTCGGTTTCATATTTCATTTAGGTTATGTTAATATTATCTTCTTCTGTGGTTAAATATATTACATTTCTTTATGGTGAATTTTTCTAACTTAGTAATGGAAATGTTGAAAAATCTTTTTTATTATAAAAATACTTTTGCCGCTACTAAGCGCATAGGCTTAAAACTTTGCATGCAAACTTCCATACGAAAATTACACAGAAAACTTCTTACTATACACCTTTCTCCCGCAGTTCCCTCAATAGCGCTAACAAGGATTTACGATCCAACGTGTCAAAGTAACGCCTTGTCTTAATTACCAGCTGGGCCTGCGGGGAGGAGAATGGGCTCAGGTAACTGAGGCCCCATTCAGCCTCCAACATCATAAAAGAGGGGATAACTTGTTATTTCACCGGTTAATAAAATAAAGTTGAGAATGGGGTCGTTAGGAAGTTTTGGGATCATCATGCAGTTTACATTATGAAGTTTTAAAGGGTGTTTTATTAGTTTTGGAACGCATAAGTTTTGACTTGATGAAAACGAACATGACCTCATATTAACTACTTATAGTGTGTAACGTGTGGGATGAAACACTCGTTAAGTCGTTTAATTATTTATTTATAGATTACCATGTATTATTCAAGCAACATTTATTTATTAAAGAATTATCTTATGGGGAGGCGCCGATAAATCTCGAATCCTTTAGTATTTTGTAGTTAGAGTTGATGAACCTGTCTGTCGTAGTGTTCTAAAACGTCACCCGGAACGAATGAGCAGCAAAAATATGGTGCTTATGTTTTTCATATTTTGAGAGGTATGCCTGCTCCAAAACTGAATAGGAATAGATTCAATGTACTGAGTGCAAAAATTGAGCGCATATTTTCTGTAACCTGTCACAAAATTAAGTTGCCATGATAAAAATGTGACAGAAATATAAGTAGCTACTGCGAAAAAATCAACGTCGAAATAAAAAATAAAAAAAAGATTTACACCATGTAAAATATATATCTGCTTTATTTACTTTCGTTTATAACAACGTGCTGCACGGAAAAATAATTTGACATAAGGGGGCATATTTATACGATTTTTAAATTTGTATTTAATTTTTTAACTTTTTTTTTATGGGCAACACTTTGAGAGTCGGTCTAATATTATGCATAAATGAATGCTTCACATGCCATGTTTGTTTCTAAACGTAAATGATCATGCAATAAAAATTAAAAAAAAAAAAACAAAACATTTTTTTGTAGCAATAAGCCCCTCGTCTCCCTGGTACCTACTTATCATTAGTAAAAGAGATTCAATATTTATTATAACATGTCGATGAGAATTTTTTTTTTAATTTAAAAAAAAAATTGCTTCTGAATCTATATTATTTTACAAAAATCTCATCGAATTAAGAAAAAAAAAATACCAACAGATATATTGTAAATTATCCATAAAAAAAATGTATTACACATATTCATGTTTTTTTTTATAAAAAACGATCAGTGATCTCAATCACAGTTTGAAAATGTCTTAAGAAGCCGATACGTAAACATGAAATAATTTCGTGCAAAAACGAATTTCGTATATATATTTTTTTAATCTCTGGATGTATTTGAAGGAAATTTTTTAAATTATTTTGACATTTGATGAAAGTCTACGTGTGGGATCAATTAAATAAAGCATTCATTTTTAAAAAATTGATCGTCTTAGTGAGATAGTTTGAAAGTAGGTTCTTAGGTCGATCGATCCTTTAATACGTATGCTTATTTACAATAAATAACATAACCTGGAGAACCTGACTCCATATAAACTTCAATGCAACGTGGGGAAGCATTCTTGAGAGGGGTAAGCGAGAGGTGTCTTGTGGGTCTTACTCCAGTATTCAAGACTGATATTATACCGTTACTCTCGCCATTGTAGTTGAAGTGCCTTGAAAATGGAGTCAGAATGCCAGTAGAACTACTATGGAACAAAATTCTGTCAGAAATTCCAGAAGGAAGATAGTCAGAGGCACGTAATGGACTGAAATAGGGCAAGATAGGGATGCCTGGAAGCGCTTGCTTCCAGGGAGGTTTGAACCTATGGAGTAAAATATTGAGTTATCTCTACTCTTTATCTGCTATGAATATTTAACGCGCTAAAAATGCATTTATGTTGGGTTAATCTAAAAATTTCGATAATTTACCATATTTTACTTAAATTGTGATTTTAGCGTGGATATTGGAAAACGCAATTGTTGTGACATTTTTAAAAAATAAATTGAAAGCCTTTAAAACAAAGCGAGTGTTTTACAAAAGAGTTTTCACGGCATTAGTAATTTTAAAATACCCGTTTTGGATAAAATAATTAACCTGGAACAATTTGTGACAATGTTCCAATAAATTATTCAAAACTTTTATGATAGGTATGTTACTGAAGAAAAATTGATTTTGATTACAAATAATCTCAATATTTTGGTGGAAATTAACAAACTAATTTTTATTAAATAACAAGTCACTTTGTTTTTAATCCACTTTTATTTTTTTTATTTTTTTTTATTTTTTTTATTTTTTATTAGTATATTTTTTATTAGTATTTTATTCTATGTCCTGAAGACGATTCGGCAGAATCGAAACTAGTCGACAAATAAAAAAAAAATTTAAAAAAATAAAAGTGGATTAAAAACAAAGTGATTTGTTATTTAATACATCATGTCAATCCACAATGTGTTTGCTTATTCTGAAAAAACTTAATTTTTATTTTATTTAAATTGATAATTAGTGGTCAAAGGATGTACCGTTTATAATGCACATGCCAAACATAACTAGACCTTTCGTTAAATTGTATTGTGAACAATATTAAACGAGTTACTTACTTTATTATTAGTTATGAGTTACCCAAAAACCTTCTCTACCTTTTTGTGTACGAAAGTTGGTCGCTTTTTATTTCCCTCGTCAAAACATTATTTGAGTATGTCGCTCCTTGCCTTTAGGTTATTCTACCGGAAGAATGAAAATTTGAGGGTAAAATACTCTAAGTGACCTTTACGAGTGGTTCTTTTCCGATTACACCGGATAGAGTTTTTCCACTTTCCAAAATCGGCATACAATAACAAAGGACCCCTCGGAGGGTTGAAAACTAAAACAAAATATTTTGAAAGGACCCACTACTTATTGTAGGGAAAAGTGAAAATGTTACAGTTGAGCGCTTTAAAAAAACACCCTTCAAAGAGTTGTATAACATCTAGGTTACATTTTCCGGATGTGTTTAGATATAAAAATAAAAAAATGTAAAAAACATAAAATTTTGCGTAATAAAGTACTCGTATATCATTTTGGTTGTGTTGTGAGTACAGAGTACCCTACTGTATGTGGCATTCAAAATAAACAATTCTTATTTTCAGTACGTATAATGAATTTATTCCGCAATTCTTAAAACAGTCGGTCGTGTAAAATGGTCAGCATAGTTGCCTTCCAAGAACTTTGTTAGAATAGTTAGGTTAGAATTTCGCCTTGACTTTTTTTTAAATACTTTTTTTTATTACATACCTTCTTTTTTTATTTTTAATATAAAAATTATTTATTTTTACTTTTTGCTTTTAAATTTTCATTTTTATGCATAATCTTATTATAATATACCGTGATTTTTCATAGATCTGCGCAAGTTCAAAAGAAAGATTCAATAATCAAACTATATCCTAAAATCTAACATCCATATAGCATCTATGTTCTTGTATTAATTGTAATTCCACTATTCTTTGCTTTTTTCCAATTTTATCATTGTTTACATATTATTCCTTTTTAATCAACTGTTAATTTAAAAATAACCTCATTATATAATTTATGTAACTACTACGTCTGTCTCGACACAGGAATTTCCTAATGAGACATCGAACAATCCCTTACCTGTTATGTCATGTTAAGAAAATTTAAAAAAAACCTTTAAATATGAAACAAAACATTTCCTGAAACGAACGGGAAATATTTTGTTTAAACCACTATTTCGTATATATAAACATATTTAGAAAGCAAAGCTTCCTTCATCAGGATACACGGTATACTGAGAAATAACGATAAGAATAGATAAATTCAGTTCCTTTAAAATGACACCACAAAGTGATTTTGCATTTATTGAAGAGGAGTTTATTAAATTTAATGCTTTTAATGGAAAATATCATCAAACAAAAAAATATGAAATAGTGGCAGTTACTTCCTCTCCATTGTTACCTATTTCATGGAAAAACGAAAAATAGGAGGTTAAATAACTAGTCGTGCTTGCCGTATGTATATTCTTTCCCATTATTATTGATAAATTCATTACACGAGTTTTACATTTTGTAGGTAATCGTAGATATTAGGCAGAATTATTACGATAAAAGCACAAATATTTACCTTACTCACCGTACGTTGAAAAATTGTAGTACTGATGCATTATTCAATTTATTAATTTAAGACAAAAAACAGATGTAGATGAAAGTGTTAACATTATAAATATGAACATTTTTAACCGATTAACTTCCATTTGAACAAGCGTAAAAATATGTAATTTTGTTAAGGCGTTTGACGGCCTCCGTGGTAAAGTGGTAACGATCCTCTGCTACGAATCCGGAGGTCGCGGGTTCAAATCCCAGCGTGCGCAAGTTAATATTATTTCAAAATTAATTATTTAAAAAAATATATATACATAAGTGTATTATGGATACGTCTAGTATGTATGGCCCTGGTGAAAAACCACTATTTAGAATCGAAACGTTGCTTGAAAAGGCTTCAGTTGCGTTTGGTGTCCAGATATGAATAGCCAGGTACTTTCTTACCTTCCTCTTCCTATCACCTTCCCTTCCCCACTACCCTTAGCCTCACAACATACCCTAATTGAGTATGCCATAGTCTCACCGGGTTAATATGGTTGGAAGCAGTTATGCAGTACTCGCATTAAAAAAATACAAAATTTAAAAAAGGCTCGCCATGTCGATGAGCTGCAGTTTGATTATAATTTGAAACGGTGAAACTGTTATCAAATGGATTAGGTATTTTTACTGTGAATGTAAATATGTTATAGGAAATGTCCTCTTGAGCGTTCCGAGATATCAATTACAAAGCAATTTCTCAGTTCTTTTCCAGTTATTTATTAATACTAATCTTTCGTCTTCGATTTCCTATTCCCTTCATTACGCCCTTCCCTTTATTTGAACTTTGCAAAATTCTGCAACTTTAGTGGTTAAATATTTTATGCAAGGAAGAAATTAACTAACCATCACCAAGTTTCCCCACAGGGGTGGGCAGATATAATGAACCACTCCACAACTCTGTCTTAGCATATCTGTTTTATGTACAATCACACGTCATCTCACATAATAATTTTCTATATTTCTAACCCTTCATACAATTTTTTTATTATTTTTTTTTTTCTATTTTTTATTAATTAATTTAAGATATTTTACAAAAATATAATGTTTGTCTAACGGGAACTTGTTATTCAAAACTTTATCATAAATTTACAGTTAAGGTTAAGTTATAAAATATACATATGTAATAAAATAAAAACATATGTAACAAAATTAAACATAAATAATTCGTAAGAATCTTACTCAAAAATATTTCTACAAAATTTTAATAAAATAAAAACATAAATTACAACAATAAATCATACATAAACCTAATTATCCAATACAAATAGTTTCTTTTAGGTAGTCAAGTTTTCAATATATTTATTAACTGTTTAGTTTTAATACATTTCAGCGGGTAAGATATTTAAAAATCAGGGAATCATGTGATCTAAAGTTCTTTGTCCATATTTGATTGGATGCCTAGGAACTATTAATCCATCATTTAAATTGAGACGAGTATTTTAATTGTTTTCTAGTCTATTTATATTATATATAATGTTATTAATCCACTGAAATATAATTTTGTACCGGAGAATTGATCTTACTGAAAGAATTTTGAGACTCTGATAAAAGTATGGAATATTAGGACTTTGTTCGTATAAACTTTTATGAGCTAATAATTTTACCAATTAAATTAGTAGTAGGTATTCCTGTATAAAATTGGTGGAAGTCGCTGCACGTCATCGGTTCGAAATGTATGTGACTGGAAAGAGTGCAGTTTCTCATAGTTCATCCGGGTTGCAGTACGCGGGGTGTAGTGGCCTGATGATAAACAAAATTTTGAGAAAAAAATAGACAGTCATATATACATCAGTTTACTATTCAGAATCAGATACTGAATTATAGTAGAGAGTGGTACCCACGACATAGACAGCAGTTAAAAAAATCAGTATAACTGTTGCGCCTGTTTTGGCTTCATATTTTCTTAAGCGATAATCTCGCTGCAAAAATCTTTTATGGAGAAAATTCAAGACTAAAGTAGGCGCAACAGCTGTTAACCAGTTCAAAAATCCTATAATGGACGTGTGCAACTGCCTAACGATCTCAGATGGAAGGGAAAGTTCAGGCATTCACGTACCAAATCAGTATTAAATATATATGGATACCAAAATATCACTTCCACACTCGGAACGGTCAGAGCGCTAATATCTAAGGAGTCAGTATCGATATATCCTATATCTAGCGGTATTATAATACGTCTATTTGTTACGAAAATATTGGGTTTCGCCATAGACTCAAGTATTTGACCAATTTGACCAAGTCATATCTTCTTTGAGTGTACCGACTTCTTCTACGAATCACTTTCGCATCATATATTCTCCTCACACTTATTCACCGTCCATCAGCTTCACATTCCCAAACCATCTGAGCATCAATTTTTTTAAATTAATCATTGCGCTTACAATATTCCCTTGCATTCATTTTGGATACATTTACACCATTTCTGTAATACGTTTAAATATTGTTTTAGCACGACTTGGAAAAAAATACATTAAAAAAATATTTGACAAAACCAAATAAAAAAAAAAAACATTTGTTTGAAGGAAGAAAAATAACTAGAGCCTTAAGACAATCATAAGTCACTATTTATAACTCATAAATATAAGTAACTAGTTACAAATCTTACTTGTCCGCTTCTAGTAATAAATCTTAGCTGTAAAGTATCAGTTATAAATCAAAGTTAAATAAATTAGTAGTAAAGCGACCTTGAGGTGATTTTCGCACAATATATATATATATATATATATATATATATATGTAATCAAGTAATAATGAAAAATTAAAAATAGTTGTTACTCGCATCTGTTTAGTATCATAGAAATATTATCATTTTAATTATTAGAATTATTCATTCAATGTTATTCATTACCTTAATCATTTTAATTTAATTTACCATGCGGCTGCGCTCTTATAGTAGATCTTCATTTCTTAACTCAGTACAGTAAACGCAACAAAAATAGAAAATTCACGTAAAATGCAAGATAGTTTTGTATATTTCTATGATTTTAAATGCAAAACCGTATAAATAACGTTGGATCAATCATTTTTTGTATATTTTCTTTCGCTGTAATAACAGGGACCACTAACTTACTTTAAACGCAAAAAATTAAAGCCTCGTTAGAGCACATATTATATTTATAAAATAAATATATTCAGCGCTAACAAATAAGCGTATTATCTAACGAGTTCAATAACCTATCTGCGTCAACCATTCTCGATTTTTTTTCTCGCCATCCATAAAGGCCAAGATTTACAACCTCGGGCTAGGTCCAAGACTCCTGACGCACACGCTTTTACTTTATTTTTATCAAATATATAAAGCCGGTGATTTTAATTGCGTGGTTAAATGCACTCAGGATCACCCTCATGAAAATTCAACAATCAGAAATGAATAGTAGGTGTAAAATAGTTTTAGGCGAACTTAGTGACAAGATGTGAATAGGCAGGTACTTTCCAAATTTTCTTCCCTTCCTCACTCCTTTCAGGCTCACAACTCACTCTCAAATAGGGATGCCATAGTTCCATAGGCTTTTGGCAGTGAGGAGCAATGTGGACTTTTGTATTATATGCACATAAAAAATACTCATGTGTTTTCTTTATTTATACTCTTCTCTTATCTAGATTAAGCATTGATATAAAAGCATAGTCAATTCAATGAAAGAAAAATCTACAAAACGAAGTAAAAAATTTCTGGGTAAAATTTTGTTTCAGATTCAAGCTTCATTTTTCATCTCCAAAGTAAAACGAAGATATTTCTTTTGGTGGCTCTCTTTTTCTTTGTCGCCTTTATACCGGCGTGCCGAGAAATAGTGTCCCTTTTAATTAATACCTAACAAATTGCTCGGTTTGAAGTTTTATAAACCCCGCCACTTTCAGTTACGGCGGAAAGTTTGCCGATAAAACGGAAACAGGCCCCTTCAGAAACAGCCATTTCTTTCCTGAAAGCGGAAACGCAAACCTGCGCTTCGGAGCAGTGGCGCAACGATGGAGTTTTTTGTACTATAGATCCCCAAGTCTGCACATGCTTATTTGAAATAATTAAATATGACTTAAATGTTGCTTTATTTTTTCTTCATCTTTTTTATTTGATAACCGAGCAAGAGTCCCAACGCCTTCGTACTGACGAGTCAGTAAGACTATAGCATACTCAATCAGGGCATGTTGTAAGGCTGTATGGAGTGAGGAAGGAGATAAGGCACTGTTCCCTTGTATCTACTATGATAACTATTGTATTTACCTCCAAACAATACTAACTAACCATCACATATTTACTTCTCAAGAGTAGGCAGAGAAGTTAGACTGCCATCTCATACAAACTCTTCTATTATTCCGCCTCATGACATGACCTGATTCAAGTATTTGATTAACCCTTATTTGCCGGTACTGAGTTGACGCCTCTAATTATTTCATTATCCCTGTAAATATATCAAACACGCTTTTCATATTTTTCATATTCCTCCGCAAAACATTACGTATTGGATAAAATAATTATAATATCATAAATAATCATGTATCGAACGCCACAAAAAAAATTGTTTTTAGAAAAATCTGGAAATGTCTCGTGCGTTGCTAACTTGCAGAGTGATGAGGTGATGAGCGAGATGGTTGATGGGTTTCACTCACCGTGTCACGATACTCGATCATTGGCAGTAGTAATGGACGTATAATTTGTTTTATGCTTGTCCGATTTTTTCCTCGTTTTCAGGACTTTTACACAAACTTTTAATATTATCTTATTAAAAGGATTTACATAAGTAATTAATATAAAGTATTAATTTATATTCAACTTAAATATCACGGAACTCTAATGTGTACACTGAGTGCAAAATAGTACATATGTAAAACAAATATTTATTTTTTAAAATTTTCACCTGCCACCACTGCCAGGGGTAGCCATTCGTAGTTGATCCCGATTTTAGCTGAGCAACGCAAATACGTTCAAATACGGGGACTTGAATACGGGGACTTGACTTGGGTTTTTAAAGCAAAAGGTGTGGAAATTTCCTTTTGATGTCTCAAAGAACGTAGCAAGGAGACAACGAAGGTTCTCCTAGTCCTGTATGCGATAGTGCACTTAAAAGTTTAAGTTTTTGGGTAGATTTTTATCGACATTTCGCAAAATTAGATTTACTCTCTGCCAATCACTATTAGAATATGATGTTATCGGATGGGGTAGATAATATTCTTAATTTACTCATTAGAACCCAAAAAGCCATCATGAAAATTATACTTAAAGTCCCTGTAAGAACTAGTACTGATGATATATTGAACAAACTTAACATTATATCAATTAAACACTACTGCTTTCATTCATAAATACAAAAAAAAAGAAATAACAACAATCACACATATCAGAAACACTAGACCTCAGATTCAAAAATACATCGAACAAGGAACTACAAACACAACATTTGGACATTAACACTTCTTATACCATTTTACTAAACACTACAACAAAATCCAACTCTCCTTTAAAAATCATAGCAATAGTAACATATTTAAAAATCAAATAAAACAACGGATACATTACATAGGGAGATCTGAAATAGAAAATACATTAACACCAATTACTGATTAACTGCCACTGTACGTATCTGCATTCCACGGTACCGGTAAATGTGAATGCACCTTAACTTTTAGTACCCCGAAATTACCCGTCATACCCGAAGTACAATACGATTTTTAAAAATATCATTTTGAAAAAAAAAAAAAAAGTTATTATGAAAATAGACTCGCGCGCGGAAATTTACTCTTGGAAAACTGCGGTAGTATTAGATCGCGGACGCTTGGCGTTCGAACCGAATCTCCTTTATGCATATTGAAATATTAAATTTTGTTTAAATCCTGTGAACATGATTTAAAGGTGGGTATTTCTTATTCTTTAGGGGCGTGAATGAAGGAAGGTTATAAAGAACTCTCATCACCGATCTTTTTGGCATTGATGAATGGCTGCTAGATACGTTGAACGCGTGCTTTGCATACCAAGAGTGTAAATATCTTCTATACGAGAGTGGGTTGTGCTTGGCTGTGGATTTGCGGAAACTTATACCGACTTTTTTTCCTACCTCCGAAGGCCATAGCTCTCTTCAAGACCAAGGTCTATTCTTTCCATTACATGAAAACATCTTTCATACAGCAAGCTTTGTACGCAGTTGATTTATAAAAAAAACTGTAGATATTTCAGAAAGATAGCGTTAATTCCACCGCAAAATTAACTAACTGCAAAATTGCATTTTTACAGAAAAGTGGATTTTTTTTAATAAAACAATTGCACACGGATTTTTGAACAAAATATATCAAATATCTCAAGACAAAATATAGTAGATACATGCTTTTGCAGACGCACATGAGAAGCGGTCAGAGAGATAATTTAGATCATTTGCTATTGGAATAACTTATTTAAGCTTATAAACCTCAGTGTAATATATTTTTTAATCATTAATAATATTAACAAATATTAAATGAAATATGAAACATAAAAGACACAGAAAATAAAAATGTAACGGTCTCATTTGATTTTCCAACCGGACCAATCATAGACTTGTAGAAACAGTCAGTAGATATCCCATATATATAAATCAAATAGTTATATCTGAAACACTATATAGATTACGAATAAATTCAGGCAGAATCCTGCAGTCAATGCAGAAAGATAGCAGACTAAAATGAATGGGAGTTAATTGAAGACGGTATTAACAGTTTTAAAAATTTCAGTATGATATCGATAAAAATGACGGATAGCAATAAGGTGGCATAAGCTCAATTGATTAGAGCTCGGATCCCGGATAGACAGAGGAGTCCTGGGTTCTTATTTTCTTATTTTTATAATTAATATAATAAGTATACGGGTCATCGATGCAGATAATATTTGAAAAAACAGTCAGTTAGATAATTTTGCGGTGGAAGCAATGTTAGGTATCTTTTCAATCACACGCAATATTAAGCGAAAAAAATAAATGCTGAAACATGATTTTCAAACAATTCCATCATCCGAAAGAAACGAGTCAGAAAGGCAGAATCGTCAGCAAATCTTTTCGTGAATTAGGTGTACTAATTTGAATAACTACATTTAATTCAAGCAGATTAGAAGAGAGGAGATTATGACTAGAGAAACTAGAGAAAATTCAATTTAGGATTTTTAGTTTTTTATTTATTTCATCAGTATTAATATAGAACCTATTTATTTAGAAATCAAATTAGTTACGAACTCAAATAAGTAGGTATTTTCCATAATCATTTTGGAATATAATGTCTCCAAGGACGTTAAATAAATTCCACGAGGAATTTATTCTAAATTAATATTAAGTTTATCGATTAAATGATAATACTGTTATTTTCATTGCCGTGTAATGGATTACTTCTAGTTTTTTCAATAAAAATATAGCATTCTTGTATTTCAAATATAAGTCATGAAACTAAGTCAATATCCATAGAGACTATCGCAAAAATATTAGGTTTCTATTTAAACCTCTAGAGAACTCCAATTTGAAAATCAAGTAGGTACATTTTTCTTGTTATAAAATATAACATTTTCCTTTTTGACTTTTTTTTGCAATATCTTATTCAAAAGCTACCTTAAAGCTTTACGGAATGACTATTTACACGAAAGAATACTTGTGATTTCCACAGTTAAATTAATACATTTCAAATTTTCAATTTACGGTAAATTTGTTTACGTATTGTTATGAAGCAAGTCCCTAACAACTAAGGTTGACAAACCGCAGACCCGGAATTAACCATAAATAAACATTAGTTGTCTATGATAAGTATTTCTCCTAGCCGCTCCTTTTGGTAAGGGGAGGGGGTAAAGCGACGGCAAGGGGTGTTGGAAAGACAGAGGGGACAGGCATTCTAGTCTGAGGAGCCTTCCTGTCACCAGCTTCTGCGACCAACAACGGGTTCCGTTCCAATTTACTTACTTATTTATTTCCCTTTTGCTTTTTGATAAAACTGAAATCATTTAAAATCACTCAAATTCATTCTATCCTTTAATAATCTGAAGGCGTCCACAGAAAGGTTAAAGCTTTTCCTAGAGCCTTTAAATGCAGCTATAAAAATATAGACCTGATTGCCAGGTATTTTTATATAGCAAAGAGAGTTGTTTTTATTTTGAATTCCCTATACCTGTTTCTATTTATATGTATTTGTTTTTATTAATGATAACTAAGCGGTAATTTCGAAAATCGTCCATAAACGAACTGACAACATGATTAAAAGACGGATGTATAATTTTTTCGTATACATCCATCTACCCTGGGTTGAGTTAGTCGGGGATATTTTATATAGTAGATCTATTGATGAACTTTATTAAGATTACAATTCAAATATGCTTACGAAACGGATCGAGAGATTCTGTTTTGTGACAGTATATATATTTTTAGCTCACGTAAACTTGGTGTTAATATATTGAAGTAACAAAAGGGTTCATATCAAAAATAGATTGGGGAAAAGAGGTTCCTAAAATCAAGGAAAGAACACTATTGGACTGCTCACATTACAAAAAGGGCTGTTAAAGAGCATTATTCGTTTTCCCCTGATTTTGTTGCGTCAGTTATATTTGTATCACTCTCTATCTAACCACCCTGAGAAATTATTTACTTTCTGATTGGCAATAAGGAACTTCAGCGAAAGATATTCCAGTTTATGTATATATTCTTATAGAACAGCAAACGCCGATTCGGAATGTATTTTATATATGGTTATTATATTTAGAATTTATGAACCGTTAAATAAAAGTGTATAAAAAAATTCACATCAAACCACCCTTTTATATTAGTACCATTGCATTCGGAACATTTGCGTCACAGATCTCGGCTTTGCGAAATTTACCATGAATTTGTGTCTATTTTGATTCGGATTTTAAACACGTATTTTTTTTTAGTTTTGTCGAAATTTATACTTAATGTGGGTGACTTTAAGCGCTATAAGTGTTGTAAAAAAACAGTTTTTAATGTAAGAAGTAAGAATATTCATGGCCAATCCAATTTTCAATCCGAATATTATGATAACGATAATGTTAAATATTAATATTATTCTTTGAGTTAAAGTTTCGAAAAGAGTATATAATTTCATGACTATTTTTAATTTTAGTACGGTAGATCACTCTTATTTTGGAATTTGATATTCTAAACTTAAAACCGACTGGCCATAGATATGGAACGTTTTGGTGGACGTTAAAAATTGAAAATTATGTTGACTATTAGAACAAACTTTAGAAAAAAAAAATACTATCATTTAAATTTTTTTAAATGTACTGGAGTTCCTTATTCTCTTTGATATTAGTTTGCCAATTTCTTTACCTTCAAACCACTCTATTTCAAGTATACTTTCAGTAAACTTTTAAATGGTTTGATTTGAACAGCGCAATAAAATATTTTATTCTTAAGTGGCTTATGTATTCAGTTTTTTTATTGAAGGTATTATTTCTTTAATTAAGTATAAAAAAAAACCTTTTGAATCATCTCAATATTTGTACAGTGTTACAAAAAATAAGTACTGTCACTACCCGGAATTGAAACATTGTTTGGCTAGCTTTAGCCACGTTTAGTATCGAGAAGGAAATATCCTTTTCCTCGTTAATTACTCTTTATTCTTCCGAATAACCTCCCAACTCCCAATATCCCCCAATAATTGGGTCATTGACTTCTGGCAATGGAACTTTCTCAAACGAAATCATTATTTAGTCCTACCCACAAAAAGGTAAAACCAATTAAGAAATTGGTTGATGAAAAAATTCGATCAAAATATATATTCAATCTCCGAGACTCGGCATTATCAATTTCAAAATTAGCTTTCAATTTTCCGGAAGGCAAATCTTTTGTGTCAGCGAGGTTTCAAGAAATGATTAGAAAGACTTTTAAAAGCCCAGCCTCATTAATATTAAATTAAATTAATCAATGAATGCGATAAATTTAACCGTTCCGACAATTTTCTTATCCATGTTAACACCGATAACTCAAAACAAGGTTGAAATATTTAATGGCATTGAATGTTGCTTCATTATTTATTACTTCAAAGTCCATTAGTAAATTAGTATTGTATATGTCGTTGGAATGAAAATGAACGCATAAATTAGAAAGTTCATAGGTAATAATAAGTGCAAGTTCACTATTAAAACGTCACAGATGTGTCGCTCACGTGAAAATGTTTATTTTATTTACAAATTTTTCCATTTTTTGATTATATGAAAAAGTAAAATTGGAGAATATCACATTTCTCCAGCAGAGAGAACTACACTTGTGTTCTGTATGTCATAAACTCTTTTTGGGTTTGTGTTAACAATATATAACAAATTTGAAAACATTCACCCCATAAAAAAAATGTACGTGTCATTAGTTAGGAGTCAAATAGAGTACGACTCAATAGTGTCGGCACCAATTTGTGCTATTCATTCCCTCATATGTTAATAGAAAGATTTCAAAATAAATTCTTTTGATTTATTAACTTCAGAATCGGTATTGCAAGGGAATATATCAATTATGATTATCTTTTATGTCGCCTAAATTTATTAAAATTATCAGAACGTAGATTAATTAACTTGTTTACACAAAATCATAAATTCAATTATTGACAGCCCTGAACTATCATATTTAATTTATTTCCATGTTCCACGTAAATCAACATTGAAGCATTATTTACTTATTATAGTGACAATTCTAACACTATATCACACTTGTATACTCCCGTTCGCAGTATACAGAATTAAGGTAAAAATTGGGTACAAAGATATTTTCGACATATTTAACACATCAATAACAAAACATAAACGAGTCTGAATAAATTTTATTTCGGCAAGCACAACAACTAGTTTAATTTAATAAATTACTTAGCTCTGCTTCGAACTTATTTTATTTGCTATTATATTAATTGATTATTATTTTATTCTAACTTTACTGGCTACGTAGGTACATGTATTATTAAAAAAAAATTACTCCGTAGATTTATTTTTGATTATTAAATTAATCATTAAAATATTTTTATTAACCTTTCCTTTACGGTGCTAAAATAAAAACGCGCGTTCCGGTGTTGGGTTGTCACTACACAATCTAAAATTAGCAATTTTAAATCGGAAAAATAAGAAAATTCATTTCTAATCCCCTTAAGTAATTATAATTGAAATAAAAAATTACAACAATTGATATGTATTTGCTGAAAACATTAAAAAAACCATCTGGCAACGCTTACGGAACGGGCAGAGATCCACTCTGGTTGCAAGCCCGAGAGCTATGCCTCGAAGGAAAAAAAACATGACTGAGAACATCGAGCTACTCGCGCTACTGCAGTATGCAAGAGTGCGATGCGAATATAGTGTCGCGCTTCCCGCATACTTTCCACGTATCGTCGAGACCCAATGTCGATGCAATCACAGCGCTGTTATACACACGTTTGTTTCCGATGTTCACAAAATTTCTTCGATATACCCGATAAATTCTGATTATTATTAATAGTATTTTTTAAATCAATGCGTAAATATATTATGGAGGAATAGGAATACCTAAAATCTTTATCTTGTAATTAATATATTTATAGAGATATTGGTGGATATTCGAAGCAACGTGTAGAAGATATCCATCACAGGGAAGGGAGGGTTAAATACTAACTCCTTCTTAGCTTCTGATTTTTTTTTATACTTTTGCCATTCCATTGTTTATACGCATATACGAAAATCTTTAAAAAAAAATCCTTCTTTATATTTGTATTTAAATTTATATTTACATTGCTGCATTACTATATAACATATGCGCCTGTAGTGAAAAAAAAGGTTAATTACTTATAAATTTCTAACGCCTTTATTCAATGCGCTATTTATATCAAATCATCATATCATGCAAATCTTTACAAATTCATAACACTTAAATCCTTTCAATTCCTCGTAAACCTCTGAATTCGTAATTTGGTCATACCTAGACAATGGTTAAACCAAACACCCTGGTGATCTATTTTCTAATGTATTCAGTCTATATTAGTCCTTCCTTTGTCAATTCCATTATTTAATGCCCTCCATAATTGATGAAATGCTTTATTGCAACAATGTTGAACCACAACAATAACATGTTGTAATAATCAGAAAACATTTAAAAAAATGCTATTATTTCCATAATTATGTCATTATACGTATACCAATGACGTATATTTATAATATTGATCATGATTTCAGTGCTCTATTATTAAATCTATGTTCATACGATACTTGTAAAAAGTCTACTAAAAATAGTAAAAAAAGAGTCGAATTGGATTGTTGGAAGAGTTGGATACATGTCAATTTTTGCTACTCACTAGTAGCGATCACTATCGCTTATAACATTATTTTCCTCGTCATATTTCCAAATTAGCTGGCAGGGTGGGGAAACTCAAGTCAAGCTAAATGGTCCGGCCTGCTGGCACATTTTGTCCGGCCCACTAAAGACAATGGGATCAAAAAAAAAATCAAATGTAAGTGTGTATTCGTGTAAACATTTGATTATTTCGGCAGTCCGTTTGTCCGTATTGATATGCGTTAAGAAGAAAGCTACGATCAAATATTGTCCAAATGGATGCTAATTTCGTTGAATTGTTATTTTCAAATTATTTAATAGTATTTACAAGTATTTAAAATCTTAAACAAATATCTACTAATGTGTATTTTTTAATTACAAATTATGACAAATTGGACAAAATATTATCCTAATATACAAACAAAATTTCAAGTACCCACGAACATCCACAAATATTGCGAAATATAATTAAAATCCATAAATATCTACAAATATTAACAATATCCATGAAAATCTAAACATACTAGCAAATGGTTTAACAAGAACAAAGTTTGTCGAATTGAATAATACTTTTGTTCATACGAGTATGTCAGCAAAAATCCAGAAATATTTCTAATATTTACATATATTTTCAAATTTCCAAAAATATCAGGTGTTATTTTTAACCAAAAAAATGGCTACGGTGTAATGGTATATTGCAGTACTATCACAGGATACAACTTAGCCTTAAATTAATGTAAAATTATTATTATCGGACATTTGGAATGGTTTCTTTTCGAAATGCGGCGCAAGCGAAAGAAAAATTCTTCTTTTCCCTTCGCAATTATTTGTGCCGTTGAAAGGAGGCTTAGGCTAACGCAATATCAATGTCAGTGCCCGAATTGGTTGATCCTACCCAGGCATCGTGAGATTCATTCCTTGACCGGCTAAGTCCCCCATCACGACACAAGTAACATCTTCTGCTAAGTGTGTTGGTAGTAGGTGTTTTTCAAACATTGTCAGATTATTCGTAACCTGGGAATGTTTGCCTTCCTTTTCTAAAAAAAAATGCTGACACACACACGCATTCTGAATGCAATATTTATAAACATTTAAAAAATTCAATCCTGTAAAATCGATTGCTGACGCAATCCGGGGGAAAACCATTTTAGTCCGCTGGTTGCAATCGAAAAAAGTTGAAGACATCCCAGCTCCGAATGCTGCTGTCGTGTTCTGAATGTTATTTTACATTGAATCAAAATTTGCACGTCAGGCATAAGTGATTAATCTTTCGCTTGCTCCTTAGCTACCCAAATAAAATTCCAGGACATATGATATACACAATTCAAAAGATTGCAGTTTCAGCATTATTGTCTATTGAAACATTATGCATGTTCCTAATTACTCGTGTATATTTTACGTACAGATAAATAAATCGCAGTATTTCTCCGTCAGCAAACCTGCAAAATGTGTATTTTTGGGGGCTGACCGTTAACATGTTAAAACGTTTAAAAAAAAGTTTGTTTCTAGTTAAAAATTTTTTTTTTAATATGAATACCACATAAGAGTCCCAAGTTCTCCCAACCGTCTAATGAGACTATGGCATCCTCAATTGGGGAATGTTGTGAGGCTGAAGGTATTGGGGAGGGAAAGGAGAAGGGAAAGAGGAAGGTAGGTAAATACCTGGCTATTCAGATCTGGTCATCAAACACGGTTAAAGGCCATTTCAAGCAACGTTTCAATTTTGAATGGTGGTCTTTCACTAGGGCGATACTGACAGTATCTTCTACTCTGGAACGTGCGCAAATATACTATATACTTGTTTTGAAATGAATTATTTGTGAAACAACATAAATTGATTAAATAAAATTTACTTGCGCACTCCGGCATTCGAACCCGTGACCTTCGGATTCGTAGTCGAGAACCTTACCTCTCGACTATAGAGGCCGTCAAAAAGTTAAATAAATATACGATTTTACTAATTAATTATAATAATATAGGTGAGTAGTGTTGTTAAGTATTAATTTTTTTGTTTTAGGTCATATTACCAGTTGTATAACGCCAAAACAAAGTGATAATTTACTTGTACTTAAGTAACACGTATAAAGTGGTAAATTTAATATCCCTCTTAATCCAAAAATCAGAATATTAAAACCTCTTTTCGAATGGCTCTGCGAAAGCTCGGCACATGTAGCTTTGACCCATTCAAATGGTTCACATTGCAACCAAAGTGGAATAAATCTATATAGCCGTTTCGTATGATTTATTCATCTACCTCAATGGGGTAAATACCCTCATACATTCTGAAAGCCGTGTGGTTATCGGGTTATAAATTAATAATGTGCCGCCGTGATACTTGCGAGAAATAATATCGTATTGAGGATTTATTTCGGAGAATGAATGTACAGTTTTATTTTAACTCATTCACTTCGCGGTCATAATTTCTACGCAGTAAATTTCATTGACTTTTTAATATACGTGTTAGGTGAAGTTGAAAATTTAATGTGTTTGAATATTCTCATTCTTCTTTGAATGAACTAATTTAATTACAAATTGTGTAAAAAAATGTGTGATTTTAGTGGGATGTTGAGATTATTCAGCCACGCAACGGCATCGTAAGCCACTTGGTTCAGCACAGATGTGCCATAGGGAAACTGATGAAAAGGACATTGTTCTACAATGTTTTCTATTGTTTGAATTTCTCTACATTCACACTACCTGTAGATACATATTTTGAAGGCACAAAGTTTTCATCTGCTGATGAATATACTCCTGATGAAGAAACCATCACTTTCGAAACATGTAGATATCTGTGTATTAATAAAGTGGTGGATACAAAGTATATTAAATAATTCATGTATTAATATAATTAAATTTCTATTATGCCACAAAAAATAACATCCTATTTTGGTGCCACCTTTTCCGACGCCCGGGGAATATGACCCTCCCCCGTTCCTCCTTGAACCCCCTAGCTACTCCTCTGTTAAACATTAACCATCTTTATTGTAACTCGCATCCATCATACAATTTTATCGTATCACTAAATCACCGAGAAGGTGGAAATTGTTTCACTCTATAGTGCTTAAGAGATTCTGAAATAATAGACGGTGTACATCCGGTAAACTGAATATTCACACGAATATGCAAGATTTAAAATAAACGCTTTTTAAAGAAAAATATTGTTTTTTTGGAACTTTTTTAATTTGCGTCTATCAATTCGATTGACCTTTTATTTTAATTTTATGAATCATCTATTTTAAGATTACAGGAAGCAAAGCACAACGTTCAAATAACGTGATATCTAAGGAATCGCTGCTAAAGCTTGAAATAAATTCCCATATGAACTGAAGACGAATACAATCTCAGAGCGAGTTACAAATCTCTCAGAAAATCAAATACATAAATAAATACCGCAGAAAGCCGTTGTATCAGATAGCTCATAGCTGACAAAAAAATTCCAAAACAAAACATTTTTGAATTATTCTGTTGTTGAAATGAGTTGTCTCTGGATTATTTTTTCATTCTTCATTCTTGACAGTTTATATCACAAATCCAGACACTTTTCACAGTTCACGATGTCTGTAAATACCTGTTTGTACTTACCTACTTACAATATTATGTTGTTGATTTGACAATTTTAGTTATTTTTTATGTGGTTTCTTTAAAGATTTTTCATTTATTTTCATAACTTATAAAACATCTTCACGGTAAAAACTTCTGAAAAAAAGGTTATCTTCATTGATATGTTAAATATGCTTTTATTATTATTTAATTTATATATCACATTCATGTAGATACACGATGCTGTGAGCGCATTACTGCTATCAAAAAAAAAAAATTTTTACCAGCCTTTTGAATATTTGGTAAAAATAATAATATTTTGTATTAACCTTTGGACATTTACAATTTTTTTTTTACATGTACATGATTAAGTACGTGGTTAAGTAATACGGCGAGTGGACCTGATAATTATTGAGAAATATTGGCGGAATGTTATCTCGGCTGTGCTAAAATACCAGAACTGATACCAACCCTGATGTATTAAGGTATGGAATTGGCAGAGGAAGGATGAAAGTAGAATGAATGCTGAAGAAATGATATCTGAGACGAATGTGTGGTAAAACCACGTATGATCGTGTGAAAATGTTTTAATTCGTGAAGAATGCAAGGTTGATGTAAGGGTAATGAGTAAGATTTAGAAAGGTACGCTTTAATGCTTTGGGCATGTAGAGCGAATGAATGAAGAAAGGAGTATAAGGATAATATATGACGCGAATGTGAATAGAAGAAGAAGCCGGGGACGTTCGAGGAAGATATGGAAGTCAGAATAACAGAAGAGAATGTATGAGACCATTTAAAAATGTGAATGAAACAAGAAGTGTATTTCATGAAAGAGTCGTTTCGTCGTTCGTACTCTCTGCCTATCCCTGCGGAAAACGGCGTGATAGTTAGTTTATCTGGACATACAAAATTGTTGGGGTCAAGGGAAGGGATTTTATTTAGGCACCGTGTAATGTGACAGTTCTGTATATATATATTGGGTTATGATAGTGTATGATGGTATGTTATTACCTGATATTCGATTGTATTGGTCTATAAAAATACTCCATTTTCTATAGATCAAATTTCCAAACATTTTCTGTTCAAACGAATACTCCATGTTTTTGACATTGCAAAAATTCATCAATTTTAATTAAATTCCGTTTCAAAACTCTTCAAAGAATATCATAAAGCAATGCCTTTGACATGTCGTGAAACAGATAAAATTTAATATCCGGTGTATTTTTGATAAAGCTCACAAAAATAGAAAGGTATCCTTGTCGTTTAAGGATGCAATATTTTATGTCCTCACATTTTAACGACGTCGTTAAACCATCATGAAATACCCTGAAGAAGGCTCTAGCAAAAGTGAACAAAATATCATAAACAAAAGTCATGTATTTTACGGCAAACAAAAGCTCAATCATTTAAATAGCGCTGAGCTAATAAAATACAAATAAAATACATAAAAACCGAAATCAGCCGTTTGTAATCAATGATTTTTTTAATGATTAAAATGCAGCTTACCTTTTGTTATATCATATGTTATTATCTGGAATGTACCAAATTCCCATGCGGAAAAAAAATGATTTTTAAATACTTTAGGTCTCTTTTTTACAGTCGAACTGACTACTTGAATTTTGTGACACTTTTTCGATGAAATTCATAAAATAATTTAATACATTTTTTTAATTAAATGTTCAATAAATACATAGTACGCATGATAAGTATTTTATTTATTTTTGTTTTAAATTATGGAGTAAAATTTCCATGAAAAAAAAAATTAAAAAATAATTATAGGTAACTTAGAAAATTATTTTCGGGTTTATTGTATTTTTTTTAAATGATCATATATGCTACAAATATGATTACGTAAATAAAAATATAAAAACCAAACATTAAAAAAATAACGTTTTTTCGGGTCGATATTTTGAATTGTGTCCGGAAAATTTGTGATCCAACGTACATTAGTCTTTTTTAATTTTAATTTAAAGTCCACCATAATGTTTATATTTAAAAAAATATTATATTTCATTACATTTTGTTAATGGGTTAAAACTTTTTTTTAAATCACTGTTCGCCCCCATATAATTCTTAAAGGTGCCCCTAAAATCGCGAAAAATCAATTCCTTTAATGACCTATATTTCTTATCGTGAAACAAAAATAAATAAATTACGTCTAATCCGTACTAGATATTTACTATACTTTTTGATGAAATAAAGATCATTAGGTTTAGGTTAGTATTTTGGCCTGAAATCCAAAATTTACTTTTGTATGAAACAGGCCGCGCATCCGTTCCTCTATGAGTGTAAGAAAGGGACGCTTAGATGGTGTGGGCATTTATAGAGAATGAATGGAGAAAGGAGAGTCAGAAGAATATATTATGACAGCGAATGGTAGAAAAAGTCGTGGACTCCCGAGAAATACATAGCATGATTAAGTTCATTTGATTTATTTCAGTCCGGGTCATGCCAGGAGTAGAAATAATAGAAGAGTATGTAAGATCCGATGTATGAATGTGAATGAAGCAAGGAGCTGCCGAGACAGAGTTGTATGACGGTATATCTTCTCAGCCTACCCCCATGGAGAAACGGCGTGATAGTTAGATAATAAAAAAAACAACATAATTTGGAGTTCACTCTCTTCCAAGAATACACGGGTTTTTCTTATGAAGGTGCGCTTTGTTGTTCACTAAACATGCTATATATACCATAGATTTAGTATTCATTTTACCAGAATGACGATGCCCGTGATAGGATGAAACCGGTCCGGTCAAAAATAAATAATTGGAAAAACGTTACAAATGTTTTTTATTAAAAAAAAAAATTTTTAAATCATTTCACGAAATATTTGATGGGTTAGTTTTAAATTAAAGTTAATCTTGAATAAGTTCAAATTTATCATAACAATTAGAGGGTCAAGGGCTTAATTCTACGGGAATGATTTAGGCATGTAGAGCGGATGAACGAAGAAAAGAGTGTAAGAAGAATATACGACGCGAACGGGAAAGCACGAGGAAGACATGCCACGATCATGTGAACCAAATACTTGAGCCGGGCCAAGAGTCGGAGTAACGCGTTGTTTTGCGGTCCTTCCTAGTTAGTTAGTTAAAAAAAAATGTGAGGACTATATATATTAGTACACTTATAAACAGATACTTCTAAACCAGGTCAAAGAGGAATGCTACTCAAATGACTTGGCCAAAGAATTGTTTCACAGAAAAAGTTTTATACTAATTTAAATGAAACTTTGACAATTAATTATGTTTCCTTCAACAACGCTTTTGTTAAATATATTTCAAAATGCCTTTCATTGTGGGTATTGTTATTATTTTTCATTATTCTAAAAGCTGCATTTCAGACTGAAGCATAAAATATTTCTTGGAGCTGAAAGCATTTGGAGAATATATCATTTTCATTATTGTTTCTCTTCGTGTTATAACAATGGAGTTTTCAAGTGAGGTAAGCTGGAAACTCAAATAACGTGTTTGCAGAATGCAAACAGAAAAGTGCAGAAAAAATATAGAGGGGTTTATTTGAATTATTTAATAAACTGAGTTTTTACAGTTTATTCACGAGTGAGAACAATCCAATTAAGAACTCAGTTAAATGATTCAAAGAAGATATATAAGATAAGAGATTTTTGATTTTAAAGTTATTGAAAAATGAAAAAGAAAACAGAAATATTAAGAAAATACACGCAATATTAAAATTGTATTTTGAAACGATAAAAGTATAAAAATAATAGTGGCAGGATTGGAATTTTTTTTTTTGGGAGTACCGCTCAAGAGTCTCAAATGCTCCCTGCTATCCGGAACCAATGAGACTATTGCATCCCTAATTTGGGTGTGCTGTGAGGCTGAAGGGTATAGAGAGGGGAAGACAACAAGGAAGAGTAAGGCGAGGAAGTACGTGACTATCCGGATCTGGTCACCAGGCTCGGCTAAAAACCATTTCAAGCGTTCGGAGTAAGATTAAGAAAGGGACGCCGAGGAAAACATGTCACGATCAAGTGAACCAAATACTTGAGTCGGGCCTTGTCAGAAGACAGAATAACATAATAAAATGTATGAGATGATGTATGAATGTGAATGAAGCAAAAAGTATATGCAAAGAAAGAGTTCTTTGGTGGTCCATCCTCTATGCCCACCCCTATGGGGAATCGGCGTGATGGTAAGTTAGTTAGAAGATTTATTTTAAATATCTAAATAGCCCTTGACTGCACGTATACGATTATAAACATCGAGCAGTAAATGCTATGTAAATTTTACACAAATGTACAAGGGGCATAAATAAGAACCAACAATTAAACTAATGCAAGTTGTTTTCACTACGTTATATGTGAGAATATTTGATTGTAAAATTTGATGTCCACTAGAACGCAATCGCTCAACTTTTTAAAGATTTTCTTTCAAAATTCATATTACGAGTATAAAATAAAAGGAAAAAAAAATAAAAGAAAAAAACATTGGCCCGTGGAGGATTCGAACCTCCAACCTCCAGTTTAACAGTTTAATTTGGCGCTCTAACCTATTGAGCTAACGGGCCTGTACCGCCAGGGCCACAATTTGTGTTTATAACCGGCTTAATCATATTAATCCACTTGTAGAAACCTGCGTCATCGTGACATCATGGTGTTATTCGTCATTATCGCGTGATCGTTCAACACGCTCATCATATCTTTTAAATTTATCGTAGTTATGATAAATGACAAGTAGGAATATCGATATCCTACGTAATTTAATGCAAGGAACGTGAACCTGTACTATAAAATATAGAGGTAGAGGTACCTACTTATCGACAAAGCATGAGAAATGTTACAAATCATAGAAACTTTCTTATACTGAATTTATTCCAATTTCTGAAAAGGAAAAGCATGTATTATCTCTATACGCAAAAATGAATGTTTGTCTGTCCTCGATTTTCTCGAAAATTAACAGACCCGTTTTTCTGAAAATAGCACAGTTTGTTTTTATTAGGGCGGGAAAGGTTTAGAAAGTAGTTTGAATGAAATCCAATATGTTGAACAGTTGCTATAACGTTTTAAAATTAATATGAAAAATATTGAACCCGCCATGTTGTATTAAGGTTAGCTTATATATATACCACTCTGATTGGCCACAAATTACATATTGAAAAGAGGGGGGTTGTTTGGGTAGAATATCTTCAAAATGGAAAACACAAGTAAATTAATAACTTTATTATTTAGTTGTATTTTTAAATATAAATACTTGGAATTAAATAAAATTTTCAAATTAACTTTTTTTTATTTCTTTGTTTATAGATAGTAATAGTAATGTCACAAGGCATTACTTTCGCTGTCAAATTAATTATGGCACCCAAACAACACTCCAGAATTCACAACAATATTATCTCATTTTAAAAAAATCCCTAGTAAAGCCGGATACATATCAGCTATTTATAAATATATTTCTCATCAATATTTCGCTTCAATGTACTACGAAATCGATGTCGAACAAATTGTTTTCAAAATTCAAGGTCGATTTCATTCTAATTTAATAGGTATTGTGTTGGATGTTCACGGTCGACAAAAAAGGTAGTGATTTCTTACAATTTCCGCAACAATCGAAAATACAAATCGATCTTTTGTAATAATGTAATGTAGGTAGGTTCTGTATTTAAAAAAAAGAACAACGTGAATATGATATACTAGTACCTATAGCTATGATATAAAATGTATACATAAAGTCAAACTATTTTTTTTCATTACCATGGCACTACCAAGCTACTCATTTTGTCTTTGAAATTCGTTCTACACATACAGAGCAAAACAACATAACTCGATTATATTTACGTTTTTATAATTTATAGTTTTGTTATGTGATTTAGGTTTTGTTTCATTTTCATTTAACATCTAATAAATTTCTATACATACATTTCAAAAATACAAAAAAAAAATCGCCTCCATTATTTTATATTGTTTTTTATATGAATACCACGCAAGAGTCCCAACTGCTCCCAACCGTCTGGAGCCAGTGAGATTATAGCATTCTCAATTGGGGAATGTTGAAGGTATTGGGGAGGGGAAGGAGAAGGGGGAGAGTAAGGTGGGGAAATACCTGGCTATTCAGATCTGGTCACCAAACACGGCTAAAAGCCATTTCAAGCAACGTTTCAATTCTGAATGGTGGTCTTTCACCAGGGCGATACTGAGAGTATCTTCCACTCTGGAATGTGCGCAAATATACTATACTCGTATATTATTTTTAATTTAATTAACTGTGATACAACACAAATTAATTAAATAAAATTTACTTGCGCACGCCGGGATTTGAACCCGCGACCTTCGGATTCGCAGTCAAGAGCTTTACCCCTCGACCATGGAGGCCGTCAAACTGTAATTATCTTCCTTGCAAAGCATTAAGTAAAAAAACAATAAATATGAAATTGTGTCAGAATATGACGAATAATCATCTCATTTCGGAAAGTACCACTAGTTTCCGAATACCGTTTTGGTTAAAGTAAAAATTATGCGTTTGCACCATTGTGCTTTTTTAAACGCACTTAAATTTTCCTATGAGCCATCATGGTATTGTAGTTTGAAATATTTGAAACATTCGCAGCGCCCTCGATTTTTGTCAACTTTTAAATATCTATTCACATCCATCGGCACCGTGCAGTGCAGATTGTACAGCGGCAGGCACGGCACAGAAGGGAGTATTCACATTGCATCGTGGGTGAATGTGTTCATAGTTTATGAGTGTCTACTTCTGTGCAGTGCCTTCCACTTTGCGTGTCTTCACTGCCCGGTGCTGGTAGATGTGAATCGACTTCAAATGTCTGTGCGCGTTTATAAAACACTAGCTGAGGTGTACCCGGCCTTGCTCGGGTACAATAATTGATTTGACAGCGAAAGTAACATCTCCAATTAAAGAAACATTCATTTGAATATTTTACTTTATTCCAAACGTTTATTTTTTCAAAATACATCTATATTCCATTTTTAAAATATTCTAACCAAAAAACCTTATTCTTTTGAATATGCGATCTGTGGTTAACCAGAGTGTTATATCTGTGGGCTAACCTAAATAAAACATGGCAGGTTCAATGTTTTTCATACTAAGTTTAAACGTTATAGCAACAGCTTTACATATTGGATTTTATTCAAACTGCTCTTTAAACCTTCCCGGCACTAATAAGAACAAAGTGTGCTATTTTCAGCGAAACCGGTCCAGTAATTTTCGAGAAAATCGAGGACAAATAAAGGAACAAACTCACATTGATTTATATATATATATATAGATTATTTCCGATTATTGAAAACGGTTTTCATGTTTCATTTAGGTTATATTAGTATTATTTTCTACAATGATTAAATATTAAAATGTCGTTTTTAAATCTCATTAAAAATAATTAATAATTAAAAATTGAATTACTGTTTTATTTTTAAATTATAATGCCACATCACAAAGTTACCACATATGAAAATATATACATTATTCTGTTCCTAAAAGCGGGAGCCTATGAAGTAATCAAGTGCTCGTACAACATCCTTCCAACCTAATATTATTCTGTGCAATCTGTTTACTCCCCAGATACTGAGGTTTACTCCCTGGTAGCACCGTTCTCTGTAATAATAACAGCGTGTAATCTTCTAATCTAAGTTTTCCTTTATACTATCGCTGCACTTTTCACATGTGACTAACTGGGGGCTTGATAAACTTCTGAACATAAAATAACATAAACAAAAATTGCATAATATTTATTTTAATTTTATTTATTAAACTTAAAATACTTCCACTTCGTATGGACTAATATAAACAATTTTGTATCTACATTTTAATTTACATATTGTTTATTTTTAATACTCATTACATTCATAATCTTACTCTCAAGTTGTTTAATCTAGGTTTTTTTTATGTCACTCGGAAGTAAGATATACATTTTAATTTAAGATATACATTTTAATTTTTATATTTTTTGTTTTAGGCCACCTTATTTTATTAATATTTATGCATTGTCGACCGGTTTCGGTTGAACTCAACCTTCATCAGGAACGTACACATATAAACTGATTCTTCTCGATTATTATTCTTTATTTTATTTATATTATTATAAATAAAACAAAGTGGCTTAAAACAAAAAAAAAATATTACATTTAAATTGTAATGTCAAGCCTCAAAGTGATTGCTTTCAATGATATATATACATTCGATTATTTTTTTGTTTGTTTATTATCTTCATCTTATACCTTATTCTACTATAATAATATTTTCAAAATCTTTTTCTTCTATGAATAATCTATATGCGCAATTTTAAGTATATTAAATATTACTCACGTTTGCTTGAAAACTACTACGATTATAAGGATACATACATAATAATATACGACGAAAGTAATAAAATATTCCATGTTAGAAATAAATCCGCCTTTAGAAATGACATGAAATTGCTCTTTGACCAAGGGTATGCTGTGTGTATTCGGTTGCTGATTGGAAGTAGGTTTTGGGTAGTGAACTAATGAATCCAGTATAATTAGTAAGAAAACATCGTTAAATCTTATTTTGAGGAATCCAAAACATCAAATGTGGTGATCCTTATATTGCAAAACATTATGTAATATGTGGTCGAAATATCAATTACTTATATTTTTTTATTAGAAATGCCAGTATTATACGAGTACATATATCTCTACCTATAGTTATGATGTATTTAGTATTTAAATATACTTATGATGTATAGAAATATTATCCACCATTTAATTTGACATACTATTAACCTTTTTGTTTTTGCTGTCGTATGTCCTACTTTTCATATACTTTCAATAGGCGCTTACTCTTACTTTGTTATTTACAGATATTCCTTAATTTCATCTTGTTATCATACACGTTCATAAGAGCTCTTTATTGCTTCCATATTTATCACATTATATTCTTATACTATATAAAATACTAAGAAAAAATCGTTAATGAAACAAAA